>JAECUM010047532.1:0-41383 GCA_016617855.1 Megalonaias nervosa
ATATATATATATATAGAGAGAGAGAGAGAGAGAGAGATTTATAAATATGCACCAAACAGAATGGAAAGTGCTATCCCTGGATTCTATAGAAGAATGCTTGATAATGGTAGGCAGAATTAATATTTTAATACAAATAATACTGTCATACAGATTAGAGAATTTTTAATTCGTACTCTATGGAGATTATATATATATATATATATATATATATATATATATATATATATATATATATATATATTCTGTTACGCGTCTATCCTCTTAAAGTAAGTAACAGAAAAGAGTGAAGACAACAAGCTTTGTAAAATTTAACAAATTTATTTTCCTAGAATACAAAGTGAAAAATGAGAAAAGAGAACTTACGGTATTGCGAATTAAATCCAAAAGTAATCCAAAAATTAACGACACAACTCCTAGTAATGAAAAGTCCTTAATAAAACTCAGTTCAAGTCCCGAAGAGATTTAAAATTGAAGGTCATGACGTGTCTGTTATGGCCTGTGAAATGCTGATGTGTCAACAGTCTCTTGTTGAATCACAGAAATATTATTCCAGGTTGAATTCAGTATAAATTCCAATTAATGTCTTTATCCAAGAATTTTGTCAGAGCACTTTTGTATTTCCAGAGAAAATAATCACTTGAATTCAATAATTTGAAGAAAGTAATATTCATCCCAAACTGGTCACAATATAATACAACTTAGTGCTAGATGTCAAAGCACGACTGGTAAAATCCTCACAGTCACAAGATAAGACAGTTCTCTGCTTGACATAAGGTCACAATTAGCATTTTCTAAAAACAACCTTTTCCTAATGGAAAATAACCTTCTAGAATGATCTAATGAGCCTTGTTTATTTTACAATACAATAGCATACAAAATTCACTTAGGAATCTCCAAAACCCTGACCCTGATCAACATATTTACTCCTTCTTCGTTTACCTGAATAATACTCCTGATAATAAGTTCATACACATAGAGAATAATGAAGCTATTATTAGTTGTATATATAAATGAAATGAATAAAAAAATGAAAATAAAAAAATAAAAAGTACAATCTGGTCAAGCAGAAATGAACTCAATTTTGGACAAGGTCAAGTCCAGCAAACAATGTTACATTACAAGAAGATGTAATGAAATAAAAAAAAATTAAAACTAACAGATGAACTTAATTAAATTAAATGTACATAACAATATATATATATATATATATATATATATATATATATATATATATATACTCCATATATATATATATATATATATATATATAAAAGCTCATATTTACGACAGGGGACCAGTCTATCAGTATATGTTTTGGAGTTAGGAGCAACCTGTACACTGGGAAGCTAGATCTCAGACCATATTTACTACATGGTACCAGTCTATGAGTATAGCCTTTGGTGTTACGAGCAACCTGAACACTGGGAAAGATACGATGTATTCCAATTGACCTATCGCCACTTGTCAATCACGCTGGATCAATTAACCAATCAACGAGCGTAAATTAGTCACACCTCCAGGCTTTGCTGTAGTCCGCCATTTTCCTCCGACAAGCTGCTCGTAGCAACAATGAATTGATTATGATATGTATTTACAAATTTTGCAATGATTTGTTGATTTCTCGATCGATGACGGTGAAAAGAAGTCTTGTAATTCTGAGTCAATATCCAGATGGTCTAAATGGAGGAATTAGATGTATTCCTTTCCCGAAACATAGGCGAAACTTTGATGGATAACGACTTGTAGCGTGTACGATCAGCTGAATAAAGACACAACTGATGGCAATTACAACGTGTTTGTTGGCATAAAAGTATATCCCGTTGATAGCTTGAAAAAAAAAAAGAAAAAGAAAGAAAAAAAGAGAAATTGAAATTGAAAAATATATATGTAAAAATTAACGTTTCAAGAATATAGGTGGAGAACCCCCTAACTTTCGGGCTTTGATATATATTATTTATTCTTGTATAGGAAGCACTGAACCCAAGGCTGCATTATTTTAAAGTTTGAAAATTTACACTTTAATATTGTTTTGTTCCAAAATAAATGATTTATCGCCTCGATCTTTCAGACACTAGAGTGACGCTATACTTTCTCATTGGGTTGAAGGAGGTATGGGAATACAAAAATGTAATTAGTAATAAAGAAATACGAAATAAAGGTTTCAAATAATTATCTTCCGAGATATTAAGCATGCATTTACATGTTTACATCAACAGACATCATTGATCAAAATTCCATCTGAATAACATAGCAGACCTTAAGATTATTATGTACAACAGTATACTTCTAAACAGTAATTATTTACGATTTTGTTATTAATTTTTAATTCATATACTTCCAAGGCAGCATAAACATAAGTCAGATAAAATTAACAAGGATAACATTATATGCTAAATACATCAGCATCTTTTGGAGCAAGTTTCCTTTCATATGAATAAGTTCTTAAACAACTTTTCAATTGATTGTTATTATTTACTGAAATAAAACAGGTTATTAATGTACGAACTTTAACTACATATATAAATATTGTCTACTGCAGTATAATTAACGCAACTTAGTAATTTTATATTTTTAAGAATAATACAAATCACATTAAATAAACATATCGCTTAAACTGAAACATATTTCTTTGCCAAATACTGCATGTTTGTCGGAGGTTAACTCCCGCGATTTGGTAGGCGGAGCGATCTGTCGTCTGGCCAATCGTTTGGTCAATTGCCAAAAGCATATGACTACTTAGCCGAAATCTTGGAACTCGTGCGAGCGAATCAGTATATCGCACTCAAGCTACACTACACCGGTCTCGTTATGTCGCACCAAATATCTAGTTAAGTCACACCCATATGTAATGTATCATGTATGAATTGAATGTTACCATGTTATATGTTTGACATTTCATTAGCCATTATTAGTTAAATTTACTCATTCACTATGTTTTGTTATATACTTTAATTGGCCAAAATATATCACCGATTACGTTATATTTCTACATTTAGCTCAGTTTTTCGGACACTGGCGTATGTAGTCATGAAACGTCATGGATGCGTTTATGAGCTATGAGCTAAGGAAAACGTAGGATACAGCGACTACTTTCTTCCTGTTTTTTTATTTTATTTTTATTTATTAATTCAAGCAGCAGATATCTTGACGATTGAATTAATAACGTTCCATAGCTTCTCATTGAGAAATTGTATTTCACAGCATTATGTTAATACCCTCTAACCTCATCCCTTCAGTAGGAACTAGGGTTGTACTTCACTTTCCCCTCTTGGTGCACTCTTGGGATCATTTAGTTGGTTTCCTTATTATTCCGCTTTTGTTTTGCGTACTTGGATTGAAGTGACTTTGCAAGAGTCATATTTATCTGCCCTATTGTGTAGTACAAGCATGAATGCAATATACTTCTGTAACCCTTGGTCTGAGAGGACTTCTGTCTAGTTCATACAATGGAGTTTTAATTCATATTTGTAAGCCACTGATGAAAACAGAAGCGTACAAACGGGGGTGGGGGGGGGGCAGACGAGGCGGTTGTTCTGGGCGTCAACAGGCCCAGCCCTAGGATGTGCGGGGCCCAAGGCAGCAAGCGATGAGCGCGGCACCCCAAGCAAACAATTGCATTGCGGAGAAGCGCGGGGCCCAAGGCGGTTGTGTCGTTCGCCTTGCCCTAGGGCCGGGCCTGGCGTCAAAATCCCTTTGTGCCATCATCGACATCTCGGGTGCCATTTACCCTTAGTACGGCACGGGATGAAAATAATGTTTTGGAATTTGTATTGATAATGAAAATGTTTCCAAAAGGATCGTTAGAAATAAATAAGGATAAAGAATAATGCATCTAGATGCTTGTGCGTCTCTTGGTTAGGTTGCGTGATTTGGTGCACATTGTTTCTATCAAATTTGTTTTGTGTATGCAATCATGCTCAGTTTAGGCACGTATAGGATTGAAATTTCAGGTTACGCGGACGTGATTTAAAACATCATAATTGGGTTTGGGTTGTGTTACTTTGGTACATACATCTACTAGTGTGACGTTTGGGCTGGTATACAAATTGCGCGGATGTGTTTGAAAACATTCTTAAATAATATCTCATTTCAAGGTGGGATTTTGCTCAACATGCATTCATTGATTTGCGGCCATATCCTACTTGTACATTTAAGCCGCCGTGGCGAACTCCCTTGCTTGTGCCGGCACGATTCAGGTTAGAATGTGGAATTCTATGGGATTCCATGTGCACGTATTTTGACATTTCTGTGGAATTCTCCAGTTTTGTTCCGTTTGCCCGATGTGATATTTTGCCAATGGTGAGAAAATTATATTGGTTTGGACAATCCTGAAGTGATTGTAGGGTCCATTGTGGACCTTTTTAAAGGACGCCAAATTTGGGGTTTTCTGCGGTTTGTGTGGGATCAATTCTCCTCGATCCAGACCAGTTTTACACCGATTGAGCACGGATATTTTTCTTTCTACAAGGCATGCGGGGTTGTTGTTATAAGTTTTTATAAGCTGTATTAATATAGGCTTTGAAAGCTGTTAAAGGATATGCCCCAACTGGGCATGGGCAGCTGTATTGCTACAAAGCATTCGGCATTGTGGCTTTGTTGGTTTCATTCCAGTTTGATTAAGGGTAGATGCATTTCTTTAAATGTGTTGGATTCACTATGGTGCAAGTAGATGAAAGCGCTACCAGACCAAAGCGTGCTCAAATGAGCGTCTACGTTAATGCCGCGGCAACATCAAAGCTATTGCAGAACAAAGCATGGCACGGAACTGGCGGCATGCCGATAAAAAGTATTAGAAAACAAAATAATTTCTTCAAGTTGGGATCTGTGGATGATGTTAACGTTTACATTAAATTTACATTTGATTGACTAGTTTTAAAGTTTCATGTTTGAATACGAAAGAACACACCACGATTATACTTCGGTATAAAATGATATATTTTTACTCCACGTCAGTCATTACATGGCTAGTAATAATATATGCTTACATTGTGAAAAAGAATTTGCACAGAGACAACATGCAACCCAATGTGATGGCTGCAATAAGTGGTAACATAGAACTGGGATTTCATTAGAAGACTACCCACTGGCTGAAAGGGGACAATTCAGAACGCACTGGACATGCCATACCTGTAATTCTGTAGATTTGAACACATCGGACATTAGTCAGTACTGAGAACAGGAGGCTATATAATGAATCTTCTACTATTGCAATTACTACTGTCCATTTTTAGACACCTTCGATCATGTTGATGTTGAACGTGACCAACCTATGGACTTGGACGGGGACAAAGCCTCGTATTTAGATGCAAGACTGTTCATAGGAGCCTCTGATTTGGATGCTGTTGGTGATGATATAGTAACTTACGAAATTGAAGCTCAGCCATCAGAGAAATGAAAGTTAAGTTACTCGACAGCGACGGATTATCATACAATGATAAGCGCAAAAAGTCTCTACAACACACCGGCAACGTCTAGTGACAAACACGCACACCAAGTTAAAGCAACAGTTTTAGAGAGAGGGTAATTTTTCGCCAGGAATATACGGACATTGTTGTCCTATAAAACCTTTTATGATGACCTTTCATAAAATAAATTCGGAAGTAAATGTCAACGAAGTCGACAAGTCAGCTAAAACAATTGTACATGAATGTGTTGTGAACTTGCTGCCTTTAAAAGAACCTGTTCCTGATTATTTCGTTAGAACAGTCAATAGATGCATAAAAAATACGTGCGGTGGATCCCGATCCCGTTCTAGAATTTGATCTAGAGCTTGAGCACATACCAGAGCTATTCTTTAAAAAGACATTAAGTACACAGATCGACGCCATTTACTCTTTGCAACACACCAAATGCTGGAAATTTTACCAATGGCAAACATATAGATGCAACTTTTTATGTGGTTAAACCACCATTTATTCGGTTGTTTAATGTCCATGCCTTCGCAAATAAGATGGACAAATAAATTCTTTTGCGTTGATGTCGGATAAAAAGAAGAAAGATTATCAAAAGATGCTCAAAGCTATAATTTGTAAACATTCAGCTGCAGCTATTGTGTGAAGGGAAAATTGAGACAACAGAAAAAAAATGTACAAAGCAAGTTTTTTCCTTCATTGGGACAGATTTAACGACATAAACATGACCATTTCCTAGTTGTTGCCTGCTTGCAGCAGTTTAAATGTGCACAATGTGATGCGTACCCTGAACTACACTATATACTATGTGAACTATATTGCTTTGGTAATCTGCCATATCCTTTACTGCCGAATCTGAAAGTCCATATGCTGCCATTTTCTGTAGGAAGAGTTGATGGGATAAACTGTCGAATGTTTTATGATAAATCCATAACAATATCAGCAGCTTTTTGTTTTTGTCAAGGTTAGGCGCAAGTCTTCTAGTTGTCGCATTGGTGTTGTTTGACAGCTGAAACCCTTTCTGGATGTAATATATTCTCAAAGTAATTAGTGATCTGATCGCAGATAGGTCGTTCTAAGAGTTTCGATATAATTAGGATAATACTGACATGATAATAGTTTTGTTTATCAAGTGGTCAATTTTCTTATATACTGGAACCATCTGGGCTTCCTTGAGTCTTGTCGGGAAAATGTTTATGTCATGGCTGTAGTTTATGAGTTTGGCTATAGGTCCAGTCAGTGACTGAGTTCCAATTTTTAGTTGTTTGGGTGAAATAAGATCTGTCCCTGCTGCCTTTCTAATACTGATGTTTGATATGACTTTAGCTGTAAAATCTTCAGTGATGTGAGAGAAATCAAATTTTGTAGACATATTGAAGTTCTTTTTGATAGTCCGTATGCTTGGGTGATCGTCGTAAGTTTGGTGATTCTTGCCCATGTTCCTAGCAAATTAATGAAGACCTCATTGAAGTCCTCTTCTACGCAGGCTTGATCTTATCATTTTGCTGGAGTATAATTGAGTTATGTGATAAAACTACTTTGTTTACCAGGAAGGACCTAATGGTTGGTCAGAAATCCTTACTCTTTGTTCCGCCTGAGTAGCATTCGAAAAAGTAGACTTTTATCGCTTCACGTCTGAATTTGGTCACCAGATTCCTTTGTTGATTGTAGTTGTTCCAGTTTTTGGACATTCTATATCTCTGTTATTTAGGGAGTAGTTGAGCTGTCCTGTTTATTGCTTTTCAAAGGTTGCCGTTGATAAAGTTTGCTGATTGCTTTCTTTGTCCTTTTTGGTTTAAGGGGAGATTGGTCATCGATCACGTGACCAAACTCTTTTACTTATTTTATGCACTAACTTGGAAACAAGATTTCCGAAAAAAGCATAGGTCATACAGCAATCTGCGGAAATATTTATATTGTAATGATATGACTGGTAAAGTTTGTTCATTAGAGCTTTGTGGAGCGGGCCAAGTCATATGTGTTTCAGCTGTCGTCCTTCTCAAAGCCGCAGAGACTTGCCTAAATAAAGAAAATGTTTCTGCTTAGGCTTTGCGACTGATTGGGTTTGTTTTTGTTTTTTGAAAGCATGTATGATTCTTTGCTGTTTAGCACATCTCCATTAAAATCAAAGAATAATATTGACGATTTTCTAAGAGATTTCCATAGGATCCAATAGTTAATGTTGAGTTCAGTGGGCGTAATGTGTTGTGCATATTTAATTTGTATTGCTTGTCGGCTTTTCTCCATAATTATATGTTATGTATATCTGTATCTTGTAATTGACCTTTGTCCACAATCATGTTAATGGTCTACCTGACTAGTGAAATTTATTTTGTAAACAACATAATACATAGCTAATACGTTTCTATGACTATAGATTAAATATTCGCTCGTTATTAATGGGGGTAAATATGTTTATTTTTATTTGAATGTATGACATTACTTTTTCATTTGTAAATTCCTGATGTTGACAACTTAGAATGTTTAAGAAAGGAAACTGACCTACATCATGGCTTTGTTATTGTGTCTTAATTTGTTATATTAATGTTGTTTACTTCATTCCTACTTTAACATCTAAGTGGAACCAGTTTTACTGATTGGGCCTGACTGATAAGTCTGGTTTTATTAGGAAAGTAAAAGAATTACAGCTAAAATACCAGATGGAATTAGAATTACAGCTAACATACCAGATGGAATTAGAATTTCAGCTAAAATACCAGACGGAATTAGAATTACAGCTAAAATATGAGATGGAATTAGAACTAGCCAGATGGAATTAGAACTACAGCTAAAATACCAGATGGAATTGGAATTAATAAAGCTTCAGAAGGAAGAGAAAGAGGAGAGGCAGATCAGCTGCACAGAGAGAGAGAGAAAGAAGAGAGGGAAATACAGTTGCAGAGCAGGAAGGAAAAGAAGAAAATGCAGATTCAAATAGAAGAGAAGGAAGGGAAAATGCAGATGGAGAGAGAGAGAGAGAGAGAGAGAGAGAGAGAGAGAGAGAGAGAGAACAGATGCAATTCTTACGAGTCTATGCTCTCAGAATAAGTAACAGAAAAGAGTTCAAAGCAACAAGCTCTGTAAAATTTAAAAACTAATTTTTTTCCCTACAATACAAGGTGAGACTGAAAACAAACTTCGGCATGCGAATTAAATCACAAAATAATCGTAGAATTACAGGCACAAGTCCTAATAATTTAGAGTTCTGAATAAACTGTAGTAGAAATCCAAATTAAGTCCAACTCTGAGGTGTTGATGTGTCTGTGATAACCTGTATAATGCTGATGTGCCAACGATGTTCAAACACAGTAATATAATTCTAGGTTTGAATTCTCTATAAATCCCAGTGAATGTCTCTGTCCAAAAATTATTTTTTTTTAATGAGCACTCTGTATTTCCAGAGAAAATGCACTTGAACAATATGAAGAAATAAATTTCAGCCCAAATGAATACTTAACACAATAATAATACAGATTGATTCTGCTTGATCTTAAAGCACGAATGAATATTTTTTCCAGTAACAAGATTATATAGTCTTCTACTTGACCTTAGGTGACAATTAACATTTTCCCCCCAAAAACCATTACATAATGGAAAATAACCTTCTAGAAAGTTCTTAACGTTTACAAAACAAATGTTAGCTATACTTATGAGTCTGTTACTAAAATTATAACATATAACCTGGACAATGTCAGGTACACCAGGTAAATTGTAGAGGAATCCCAATAACCTAGAACCAGACTCAAATAAACATATTTACTTCTATTAATAATGATCTTGGTAATAAACCCATACTCACAGAGAATATTTTAGCTATGTATTAGTTGTTTACAGAATAAAATATAGAAAAATATTTAAAAAATCAACAATTCAGGTCACGGAGAAAATATACTTCATTTTGGACAAGGTTAAATCCAACATACAATGTTACATTAAAATAGAATATAATGAAATTAAAAAATTTAAAAAAAAAAAATAACAAACAATGCAAATTAAATATACATAACACAATATAGATTAAAATATTAGAACTGGCAAGCGGAGCACTCCCCCTCCCCCTACACACAGCTTCAGGATGTAATGTTGCCAGAAATATTAGGTTAGTACCCCATTTTCAGGAAAATAAGTTGATAAATACTATTTTTGCTTTGATATATTTGCTGAAAGAGAAAAATGCATACCGGTAGTTAAACCTGAATGGTTATATTCATTCTTTATCTACATTACAACATAGAAAGTTAATTATCTCTTTGTATAACTAAAAGTAACTTACCATCTCTTTTCACTGATGTCTTGTGCTCCACCCTCATATATCTTTCTACCCTCTATTCTTTTCTAGTTTAAATTGCGCTATTAGACAAAGGAGACAGTGGCAAGACTGATAATCTCCTTGATAGTACCATTGCATTTCGGATGGTTATTTAGGAATTGGTCAAAAGAAGCAAAAGTGCATATCTTCTCCATTTTGAAAGATGCTTGATACAAATCTTCTGATAAAAAGTTCTTCTGAATGGATGGATGATTCCATGCAAAAGTAGCCATTGTTTGTTTCCAGTCTGGTGGACAATGCAGATAAAGGAGTTTTCTATTAAACATATCTTGTACGATACCTACTCTTGGTGGCATATGTTCAAGAAAGTGAAAGAAATAGGTAATGAAAGGTACTGATCATAGTCATTTTATCTATAATTTGTATCAGCATTTACAGTGAGGTCTCTACTTTTGAACTTGATATCATTTCACTTTCAATGTAAAAGATTTCAAATATACACATTGGCATATTAAGGGTAAATGGCGCCCGAGGTGACGATGAAAGACCAAAGGGGTTTCGGCATCCCAAGACGTCTGGCGCCCATGATTTTGTCGCCCCAAGACCGCTGGCACCCGGGGCAAGCGCCCCATCGACCCACCCCCACCCCCTTTAGTACGCTGCTGAATATACACAATCATACACCTATATACACAATTTAGAATAAAACTGCTACATTAAGACAGCTGTTTTGGAAGTAAGAATACAATATCAGAAATATCGCACAAAACAACTACATGTTTGATAAAGTATTTGCATAAGAAGATTCATCCAAAGGCATGGCATACCTCCATGGTTAGACATGTACCTAATGCACACACAATTACTTTGTTATGCTATAACACAATGGACAGCCTCTGCAAACAATAGGTATGTTAAATCTGAAATAACTTGTAATGGAGTCAAGTACAATTACATTTCCTTTATACTTTTCATTTAAATCAGGGAAGGAATGAGATAGTGATCATAGCTTATTTACCATGTTTTCTGAGAGACAATACACTATGGGAATTCTTGGATATACTTTTAAGCTGAACGTGCTTGGGAAGAAAGCAATAATGAAAGGTCAAAAGACGAAGTCTTTCAGTGTCATCAAATTTTCTTTGATCAATGTCAATGGTAGTACTGTTAATCCTCGGGTATTCTTTTGTTTCTAGCTAGATATTGCTTAATATCATTACCTCATTCCGTTTCACGTTTTCTCCTAGCAACATATTGCTTAATATCATTACTTCATTCTGATTCAATCTATTTAATATGACATTTGGTGTGTTTATGTTTCTACTAGCTTCTGTTTAGCTTTTAATCTGGGGCACTTTCTGATGGAATTAACAATTTTACATCATTGACAATTTCTTGGACATTTGAGACAATGCAAAATACCTAAATAAATGATAACAGTAAAGATCAAAGACAATTGGCTATATGCAGCACACACTGAATGGTACTAGTTCAAGATTTTGTTTGCCTCGTACATTCATGATGTAAAAAAATTCTGGTCGCTGGTCGCTGTTCTATGTATCTGTAATTGAAAGTGTCGATTTCTATACACCTTTAAGTCAAGTACTTGAGTTGGAATTACATACTTAAACGCAGATAGATTTTAACATCCACTCGGGTAAGTAGGTGAAACAAAGATCTTAGCATCAAATCTGGTAAGTAGGCGAAACAATGGTCGATGCTGATTACAGTAATGTTATATTCAGCTTCAGAATTTTACAAAGGGCCATTTCTTACATAACAAGGACGATTATTTCCTGAAGTTTCTCCTCTAGTGTGCCAAACGTAGTCAAATAAGAATTCTTCAAATAACTTAAAAAGAAATAATATCAATGTTTCCTGGGTGCTATCAAATCCTGATTTCCATGGTTCAGTAAAATAAATTGGACAAGTTACATAAAATCATTGAAAATAACTTTTAGTAAGGACTTAGGACAGTATCTTTAAGATTAAGCGCAGATTTCTCACATATAGATGAAACAACACACCCAATTCTATAACTTACAAAAGGATCAAGAAGAATTTATAATCTTTGTATATATTTTTAAGTTACGTCAGTAATTTACATTACTCTACATACAAACATACATACATGTATGTATGTATGTATGTATGTATGTATGTATGTATATATATATATATATATATATATATATATATATATATATATATATATATATATATATGTGTGTGTGTGTATCTGTGTGCATATATGTGTGTGTGTGTATATGTATGTGTAATATGTGTATATTTATATGTATGTGTGTTTGTACGTTTGGGTTGGAGCCATATTATGCCAAAGGATATTTAGTCCCAAAAGTTCCTAGAGATTATTATACAATTGTATGTATTTATACATACAGCAGGAGGAGAAGAGATACAGTCCTAACAACAGTCTGCAACAAGATATGGCAGACAGGAGAATGGCCCACCACATGGACTCAATCCTTGGTCATTGTGCTCCCCAAGAAAGGAAAACCTACAGCTATGCCAAAACTACAGAACCATCAGTTTGATCAGTCACCCGAGCAAAGCCATGCAGAAGATAATTCTCAAAAGACTAAAGTCTCACGCAGAGAAAATTATTGCTGAGGAGCAGGCAGGCTTCCGAGCAAGAAGGAGCACCACATAACAAATCTTCAATCTCAGACTCCTTTGCGAGAAATACCTTCAGCATCAGCAGAATCTATACCATGTCTTTATAGATTTCAAAAAGGCCTTTGATAGGGTATGACATGCAGCCTTATGGGCAACTATGAGGAAGTACAACATTTGTTCAGACCTGGTACAGGTTGTTGAGCACCTCTATGACAAAGCTACCAGTGCTGTCCTCATCAATGGCAGCAGAGGAGATTGGTTTCGAACAACAGTTGGAGTTAGACAGGGATGTATACTGTCACCTACACTGTTCAACATTTTCCTGTAAAGGATCATGGAGGATGCCTTGCATGACCACAAGGGCACTGTCAGCATCGGAGGAAGAACAATCACAAACCTTCGCTTCGCAGATGATATTGATTGTTTAGCAGGAGATTAAAAAGAACTGGCTGAATTGGTTGAGCGCCTCGACACATCCTCCACAGAATACGGTATGGAGATTACCGCCGTAAAAACTAAACTGATGACAAACAACGCCAATGGCATCAGTGCAGAAATAAAGGTCAGTGGACAGAAGCTGGAAAGAGTCACAAGCTTCAAGTGCTTGGGATCAATTATCACAGATGAGGGCTCCAAACCAGAACTACTTTGCAGGATTGCTCAGACAACAGCAGCAGTAACAAGGTTGAGACCAATATGGAAAGATACCAACATTGCTTTAGCTTCCAAAATAAGGCTGATGCGCTCGATTGTCAGATCCATCTTTTTGTATGCTTGTGAAACATGGACGCTCGCATCAGATCTACAAAGAAGGATTCAAACCTTCGAAACGAGATGCTACCGCAAGATCTTGGGCATCTCGTACATTGACCATGTGACCAACGAAGAAGTCCACAGCGGGATTCAACGAGCCATCGGATCCTATGAAGACCTATTGACCACTGTTAAAAAGGGCAAACTGAAGTGGTACGGTCACGTCTCAAGATCAACTGGACTGACAAAAACAATCTTGCAAGGCACAGTGCGAGGGTGCAGAAGAAGAAAAGGCAGACAGAAAAAGAGGTGTGAAGACAACATTAAGGAGTGGACAGGCATGGGATTTGGAGATTCCCAAAGGGCAGTAGATGGAGACAATTGGTTGTGAAGTCAACTGTGGTGCCCCAAGGACCTTTTAGGTTAAGGGATTGATGATGATGATGATGATGTATTTATATATTTCGTCTTGTAAATCCGTTAGCTGACGATGTATTTCTCTTTGTTTACTTTCTCGGTTCTATGTTGTGTTTCATTATCTTGTAATATGTATAATCCGTATTTGTATTAACCTGATGTAATCTTTGCTGAAGAGGAAATGAAGTCAGTTAGACAGTCAGTCATAGATAAAAGCACGCACGCACGCATACATGCATACAAACATATATACATGTATACATTTGTCATGTAGAAAGAAATACAAATATAGTTACCCTGGTATAAGTTTCCATTTTCTTTTCTTTACTATGTTAATGTTAAGCACATAACAATATAGATGTACTTTTGTAGGTCCTTATTATTCTAAACAATCAAAACCAAGAGACACTTATGTTTTTTTCAGTCTGGTCTATTCTGGTACAAATATTTACAATTCAGTGTCACAACACAACATAACACAACACTTTTAAAAAGTTCATAGACTTCTTCTGTCTTTTTTTTTCTTCTTTCACTCTCTCTGTTTTCTGATTTTCTTCACTTTCACAGTTTTTTCCTCCTCTTCTTCCTCACTTTTTTCTCGTCTTCTTTTCTTTTCTGTTTTCTCTTTCTGAACGTGTCGGGGTTCTTCCTTTGCCGAGGACACCTCTCTTCTTCCTCCTCCTCCTGCTCCTGTTGTTTCTTAGGGCAATCTGAAGACCAATGTCCTTTCTCTTGACAATGATAACAGATATCTTGACTTTTGTCTCTTCTGACACTGGTCTTGCTTTATTGACGATCTCGACATTCTGTAGCCCAATGCCCTTTCTTCTGACAGATATAGCTAGTATCTTGACTTTTATCTCGAAAGGAGGGAGAGTAGTCCGTCGGTTTGTCTGAAGAAAACTTTCTTATGACACCTCGCAAAGCTCTAATCAGAAGTTCGATTTGTGTGGGTTCTTCCATCGTGCTGGTCAGCTTGAGAGCGAAATGTATACTGAGAGGGAAGGCAGCAACCCTTTATATATACACTGAGTCTGACATGGATATATAGTTGTCCATGGCGTTTCAAATGTAGTCATTTGACATTTTGCAGTCAAGATGAAACGATCGCATCATTTCGTAAAGAAAGGAGAAGTAAGTAAGAGGCAGAAACGTGATTTATCGCCTCGCACAGTAGCTGAAGTCTTGGCTTAAATTCATGCCAGCGATTTTGAAGATGACATGAGTGAACCAGAATCCAGACCCAGAGAGTCTACACCCAGTCAAAGTCCATCACCACCAGTAAACCCTGAAAATTACTACCACATTCTAGAGACGGACAAAAGCTCCTCTAGAAAATTTAGAACCACAGCCTACACGTACACGGTAAAGTTTAAAGATTTCATGTCCGACGTACCGTTGGAAAAAGCAGAGGGGTTCATCACCAATGTGTGGGATTCTTTGTTAACCACACTGAAACAGCAATGTGAAGCCAAAGAAGACGATCGCTTGAGACTTTCCATTCATCACGACGTCACCCGCTTAGATCGAGTTTAGCAGCCCGGTAGAATTGACACCTTCCAAAGTGATGAACAAGATTCAACACGTGCAACAATCCAATGACAAGTTTCACATCACCGACGGAAAAGCGACACTGTTCATGACCAACGTGTCTCTTCCCCAAGGGACAGGACATGGCAAAAAGGTGATCTTGGTAGAAAATCTTCGCAGCATCAAGCGCAACCTCGTTCAGATTAACAACACTCAAGACAAGATGTGTTTAGCCCGTGCCATCGTGGTGGGACGAACGTATGCCGACAAGAACGACACGACAGAATGTAAAAGAGCCTGGCAAACTATTCAAAAATCTAGCAGAGTCAAACAACAAAGAGAAGCAGAACTCCTGTTACAGCAAGCGGGGATATCCAAAGACACACCCTGTGGCATTCCTGAAATGCAAAAGTTTCAAGACGTCTTGGCTCCACGCTACACCTTGAAAGTACATCCTCAAGAAGTGCGCGGACCTCTGTTGTTTCGAGGCAAACATTTCAAAGACGGAAAATACATTCAAGTCTATCATCACGATGAACATTTCGATGCCATTACCAGTATCACTGCATTTCTGGGATACGGTTATTACTGTTAGAAATGTGACTATGGCTATAACAATCGAGAGCATAACAAGCATTGCGGTTCGAAATGTGAGGGATGTTTAGTCTCTAAGCCCTCTCTAGACTAAGGAAAAGAACGAGTGCATTGCCCAGCTAGTCAGCGCAAGTTTGTCAGCCCTTTCTGTTACCAACAGCATCTAAAGACGCAAGGTTCACAGCAGAAAAGTACTTGTCAGCTCCTGAGATTGTGTCCTACTTGTGGACAAGGCATACGTACCAATAATGCCAAGGCGCACGTCTGTTCAGGAAATAAGCGATGTAACATTTGTCGCCAAATCATGGACTTGGAACACGAATGCTACATTCAAAAATACCAATCCAAACATGAAGAAGAAGATAATGACCAGAAGAAAGGCAATTTCATCTTTTTCGATTTCGAATGCATGCAAGAGACTGGCATTCACATTCCTAATTTCTGTGTGGCTCACCGAACTTGTGAGAAGTGCATCCAAGAGCCTATCTTTACTCATTGCCCACACTATAGTAAGATTCCTGGAGGACGTGAAAAAATCTTTCGGGGACCAAAGACGCTAGCCGATTTTGCCCAATGGATTTTAAACCCTATCGATGAGACGTGGAGACAAGAAGACATCGAACGTTACGGAGATTGTCATCGCTATGCCACGGTAATGGCTCACAATTTCTCGGGATACGATGGAGAGTTTAATTTGAGATCCTATACGGAACAAAGTACCGAACGCCCTAAAGTGACTTTGAACGGAGCCAAAATCATTTCCATGCAAGTGGGTCAAGTGCAGTTTAAAGATTCGATCAGTTACTTGGCCATGCCTTTGAGTCGCATGCCTAAAACGTCTGGAATGACAGAAATGGCCAAAGGCTATTATCTGCACTTTTTCAATACCGAAGCCAATCAATACGCCGTTCTGCCCCATTTGCCTGAGGCTCACTACTACGACCCCGACAACATGCGTACCGAACAACGAGAAGCTTTCTACGCTTGGTACCACACTCACGCCTCGGACCCTTTCGACTTTCAGGAAGAAATGTTAAAATATTGTAGTTCCGACGTGGACATTTTATGGCGTTGCTGTGGAAAATTTCGAGAATTGTTCATGGAGCACGGAGGGATCGACCCTTAGAAAGAAGCCTGTACCATTGCCAAAGCGTGTTCCTTAGTGTACCGCCAATGATTCATGCCCGAGAACACCCTAGCTGTCATCAGTCCTCAAACGACCAACTTTATCAAACGTCAATACTCGGTCAAAGCCCTACGCTGGTTACATTACTTGTGCGACAAGGAAGACAAATGGATCCAACACGCTCGCAACGGAGGAGGCGAAAAGACCATCGGAAGGTATTCAGTGGATGGGTGCAACTTAGAAAACCCCCAGATCGTTTACGAGTTTAACTGGTGCTTATTTCACGGATATCCCATCTGCTACCCTCAACGTAACACTAAAAATCAGTTTTTACAACGGACCATGGAAGATTTGTACCAGGCCACTTGTCAGCGACGCTTGAAGTTAGAAGAGCAAGGATGGTAGAAATGTGGGAACACAAGTACGACCACCGTTTGAAAACCGATCCCGAGTTTAAGCATATCGTGGAAACTTCCAAGCTGGTGGACCCACTGAACCCAAGGGACAGTTTGCACGCAGGACGGACGAATACCAAGCCGACGAAGAGAAAGGAGAAGAAATCAAATACTTGGACGTGTGTTCGCTGTATCCGTACGTGTGCAAATACTGTCACTTTTCCGCAGGGCACCCGCAATTGCTGACGAAACACATCGACCTGGACAACATTTGCCAATACGAAGGATTGATCAAATGTAAAGTCCTGCCTTCCACGTACTTGTACCATCCCGTTTTACCTCATCATTACCAAGGAAAACTGATGTTTCCCATGTGCCGTACTTGTGCCGAAACGTGCAACCAAGACCAACCTTGTCAGTACACTCAGGAAGAACGCGCCTTGTTGGGAACGTGGGTCAGCGTGGAATTGTTCAAAGCTCTGGACTTGGGATACCAACTGTTAGAAGTGTACGAAATTTACCACTTTCCCAAGACAGAAAAATACCACAAGGGCGAAGAGACTCAGAAAGGCATTTTCGCAGACTACGTGAATGCTTTTTTGAAACTGAAACAAGAAGCCAGTGGTTATCCTTCATGGTGCGACACTCCCGAAGACCAAAAGAAATTCAAAGAGAAATACTTTGAGCAGGAAGGCATCACTTTAGACCACGTGGACAAAAACGAAGGAAGGTGATGTTAAATTGTTTGCGGGACAAAATGGCACAACGACCGTGTTTACCCAAGACGGAGTATTTAACAGAACCTTCTCGCTACTTCCAGATGATTCACGACAAAACCAAATACATGAAACACTTGGACGTCGTTCGTGAGGACTTGATCTTAGTCAATTACGAAGAAGAATTGGACTTTGTAGAAGTCGACGAATTTGGAAATGTCATCATTGCGGCTTACGTGACAGCCTATGCTCGTTTAAAACTGTACGAAGCTGTAGAACTGTTAGGAGATCGTGTGCTGTATTTTGAACGGACAGTTGCATCTACATCAATCGTCTGGGTCAACCTCACCCAGTCATCGAAGGAGACCGTTTAGGAGCCTGGACGGACGAGCATCCAGCCGACAAAGATTCTAAGTTTTGCAAGTGGAGGTCCCAAAAATTACGGCTACGAATACCGAGACCCACAAGGAGAAATACACACGGAGTGTAAAGGGAAAGGATTGACTCTCAATTATCGCACCAGTCGACTGGTGAACTTTGGCGTCTTGAAAGAAGCTTTGCACTCTGGACAGGATGGAAATTTTAAAGTGACCACCCACGAACCGCACAAGATTGTACGTTTACCCACACACCAAATCGTTAGCCGGCCCTTGGAAAAAGTCTATTAAATCGTGTACCAGAAGCGAGTACGGCTTCCCAATCACTTCACTTTACCGTACGGTTACGACGATATTGAACAGCGTCTAAAAAAAGGACAACGTTCAAGACCAATAGTTCATTGTGACTACCATTGCCAAGCGAGAAAGATGAATCCTTTCAAACAGCAAGTATCAAGCAAGAGCAAACTCGAGTGCGATGCTGTGCCTTGCGATGGTAGGGATGCCGTACACTATGACCTTAGCGATTCAGTACCACACCATCATGGGAACTTTGTTATAACTACTACAACCATACCTACCACGAAAAGTGATGTTGTGCGTGTCAAACCTGACGGATGCGAAAGCGATGCCACTCGTTATCGTTCACCTTTTCACTTTACTGGTTTTCATGGTGGATGTCATCAGTATGAAACCATGCGGCTACCACCCTACGGATGTCATGTAAAACTGAGCACACTCCTACATATTTCATCGTACCCTCATCGAAATAAACCTGTGAAAGACGAATATTCGTTCCCTGTGCGTTTGTCTGAATACTGCGACTATGAAAGTCGGATCAAAACCTTCCGAAGCAAATGGCCAAAATATCTGGGAGGACCTATCCCCGAAGAATTAGCTAGAGCTGGATTTATCTACTTGGGCGAAGGGGATAAAGTCAAGTCATTCAGTTGTGGTGTGTCACTTCACGAGTGGGAGAAGAAAGATTGCGCTTACCTGCGCTCGATGGTCTCCAGATTGTCACTACCTACCTTTAGTGGGCCCTCGTCATTGAAGTGGGCATACCATGTCGTGTAAGAAACCAGCTCCTTGGCTAGGAGTCAAACGTTGGACAACCCCTAGACAAGTATTTAAACCCCATTGGAAAAATAATCTTCAAACATTACCAAACGAATTGCAAGAGAAGATCTACAAGGACATTTGGCTGGGACTTACCAGAGCCAAATCTCAATTTGTGACCGTAGAACATTTATGTCGAGAAATTCACAAGAGGAAATTGACAAAAGTCAACAAACAAGTCAGATTTCTCTGGATCAAGGGCGCGTTCTTCCTAATATTCCGCTTTAGACCATTTACATTTGAAGATTTTGTTGACATTCTTGACCGATTCCTGGAATGGCAGTGGCCAGAAATTACTCACTTTGTCCGTTACTTTCGCTCTAGGAGAAGTGTTTGACTGACATGGTCATGGATACTTACAAGAGAACATTCGTGGTTTGCCTGTGGAGTTGAGAGAACGTATTTACCGCGAGTTGGTCAAAAAACAAGTGAAACACAAAGAACCATTGCATCTGTTACATCACCGATGTTTGAACCACTGGTACCTAAATGCTGTAAGAGGACTGATTCTGATGAAAGTGTTCCAGTGGTCAGACATCGATGAATCGCGTGAAATTCATAAACTTTTGGATCCCACTCATTCAACTTACAAGATGATCCTAATACTCCCAATTCCAATGGACGAGTTAGAGGATTACAACAAATCTTTACGAGAACAATTCTTTCTAGTTTAAGAGGAAACTTCTGTGCGACGTGTGGTGTGTGAGTTAGTGACTAAACTTTTTTGGTATGGTACTAAAATAAAATCGAAACTGTTCAGAAAGTACACTTATTACCTTACACCAAAGAGGGTATAAAAACGGACGACCATGCCACGACCTTTATCATTCGTGATACAACAGATTCCGTGGAAGGAAATCAATGACACTATTCAAACGGTGGAGAATTACGATCGCCTATTAGGAGAACTGTGTCCATTGAATTGAGGTCGACGTGTAGTGTGTGTCTTAGTGACTTGCTTTCTGGGATTTCGTTTACCAGCCAATTCTTTGTGGACTCTTTACGTACCACCCAAAACATGAAAGTGGTCCCTTTAAATGTACACGAGAGACTAATTCTGCTCAAAGCTTTGCGGTTTCATCTTGATACTTCTCAACCTCTACGGGAAAACAAGATTCGTCAACTTTTAGGCACTGAAGATGTGTACGACGACGTGTGTGTAGCTTGTGACTTACACCCTCACTGGAAAGATGTACGTAACTGGAAAGTTGGAGGTTTCAGGCTTGGACAAAAGAAGTGGAACACTATGCAAAAGATTTGTAATCCTAAAAAATTCAAACGTTCAGTGAAAAAAATAACTTTTAAACCAGCGTTAGTGACAGTGCCAGAAGAAGAAGAAGAAGAAGAAGAAGAAGAAGAAGAAGAAGAAGTCGTGACCGAGGAAAACCACTCTCTTCAGAACAGGACCGTTATCGACATCCCCGAAATTCCATTCCGGGAGGACTTTTGTGTGACTGTGCCAAGGAGTGTAGAGAGTCTAAGAACATTCGACACTGCCACTACGATTTCACCTCTTATATTCCACTATGATCGTTTTGATGTGTCTTTTATTCATGTACTTAACCATTTGGCTTTAATGTATTTTTGTCTTTCGTGTTGTTCACAATTAAAGATGACAATAAACGTGTACTGAAAAAAAGTATAAAAACTCTTGTCTGTCTTCGTGTCAAAAGTGACATTTCTTACACTACTATGGCTACCTCTACTGTCTCTGCTCCCTCTTCCTCCACTGTCAAACTCATTGACGAACACGTAGATCGGACTAGTTGGGAGGCCTTGTATCTTCGCCATACCTTTAACATCCCTTTAACATGCTCATTGCCGGACCTTGCGGTTCCGGCAAAACCGAATTTGTCAAACGTTTGATCGAGCATAAACATCATTTGATCGATCATCCACCTCAACGCATCGTGTGGTGTTACAAAGAGTGGCAATCAGCGTACAGCCTTCTGTACATCGACGTCACCCCCAGAAGAGACAGTCACGTCATCGTAAAAAGCGCTTAGCCAAACATCAACGTCACCAAAGAGGAGGATTCTTTCGTGATTTTGGAAAACACATCGTCACCTTTATCACGAGGCGATAGTCCCCAAAAAAGGATAAAAGACCGTGTGACAAGTCATCGACGTTAGTGTATTTTTTGCTGTGTGCCACTGAACCAACGAACCAACTGAGAAAGATGTCACCCCAAAAAAGACATTCCTCTTCTACCCCAAAGGAAAGAAAAGGAAAGAACTGCTACCTTGTTTAGCCAAACATTGGGACATGTCCGTCCTGTCCAAAGCTCCTCCACCCAGGCGAAAAAACTCATTCAAACTGCCTCCAAAGACGTCATCGATACGGTGTGCGAATGTTGTATCAATCTCTTGAAAGGCACAATACCTTTGTCTAAACACCAGAATTAATGCTTAACCAAACATCGACACGTTCTTCACCAAATGGTCCAAAAGAAAATACCCATTGGTCAAAAGAAATTTTGCCCTTTTTGCCCATGTTGCTGAAAGGAGTAATGGGAACAATAGGAGGACCCTTGCTGAAAGAAGCATTGGGAAACATCCTGGGAGGATGAAGATAAAAAGGTCCAAGAAGATAAAAGGGACCTTTGGTGTCAAAAGATCTCAGACGTGATCCTTGAAATCCGATGGAAGGACGAAAACTGGCTTTAGTGCCTTACAAACGATGGATGGAATATCATCGTTGCCAAGAACAACAAACCCCGCATTTACCTTCCAATCATCATTTGGCCGAAATGTCCCAGTTACAACACGAATTGCCATCATTGATGGATCGCAGCGATTTGTCAGAAACGGAAAAATCGCAAAGGTACGGTCAGTTGTTACAACGACTGCAACTCTTTCACCAAAAAGCTTTAGACGAAACAGCTCTACCCACTCTGAAAGATTTTAAGGCCTTGATGAAAAGTTCATCACCACCACTACCACCTCCAGTGGTCAAGACAGAAAGTCCACCACCACCAGTAGTCCCAGTGATCAAGACAGAAAAAGAAGAAGAGCTTCAAACTCCACCAGAAAAAGTACGCAAGTTAACAACACCACCTACATCCAGAATTGGTTGGATTAAAAAGATGATGGCTACTCCTTCTTCCTCAGAACAGAAAACGAAATCCAAGACATAAGTGAAACAAGAACTGATTACCTCTATTCAAACACCGTCCTCCTCAACACCTATTGCTCATCGGACACCCAAAGCATTACAAACCAAGAAAATACCACAGAAAGACAAGAGTAGCATCAGTGTAGAGTGGATCACTTATTAAAAAAATGGAGAAGGTGTTAGCCAGCATTTACTACGATCCATCCCATCCTGCAGGTTACGGAGGAGTTCAGAAATTGTATCGTGCTGCCAAAACTCGACTGATAAGTATCCGTTTACCTCAAGTGCAACGCTGGTTACAAGAACAAGCCACGTACACCTTACACAAACCCATTCGACGAAAATTTTCCAGAAGTCGCACACGAGTGGAGGGTATCGATCATCAATGGCAAGCAGATTTAGCCGATGTCTCTCACTTGGCCACCTACAAATATTTGTATTGTGTCATCGACGTCTTTTCCAAATTTGCCTGGGTCGTGCCATTCACTTCCAAATCGAGCAGTGAGTTAGTGCGAGCCCTCCAACTGGTGTTGAAACAAAGCGGTCGTCACCCTCCTCGATGGCAAACTGACAAAGGCACCGAATTTCTGAACCAAGCTTTCCACAAAGAATTGAAGAAACGTGACATACATTTTTTCACCAGCGAGAATCCCGAAACCAAAGCCAGCATCGTGGAACGCTTTCAACGCACCTTGAAAGAACACATGTGGAAATATTTTACGCATCAACACACTCTCAAGTACATCGACGTCTTGCCACACCTCGTCCAATCGTACAACCAATCTTACCATCGGAACATTGGACGGGCCCCCCAAGAAGTGACTCCTGACAACGAAGTGACCGTCTTCGGGCGTCTGTTTGGTACGTCCCCAACAGTAACTGTCCCCAAGAAAGGTGGATTGTTGGCATCAGGAGATTGGGTGCGCATTGGCAAAACCAAACGCACTTTCGACAAAGGTTACTTACCCAACTGGACCACCAAATTGTTTCGCGTCACTGAACGAGTGCGTGGCCGTTATCCTCCTGTCTATAAATTGGAAGACATGAACGGGGAAGTGTTAAAAGGAACGTTTTACTTGCCCGAGTTACAACGCTGGAAAGGATATCTTCCCAGTTTTGACTCTTGAATCGACGCTTCGCAACTCATCGACTATAAAAAGAAGTGACCTTCATGCCCTTCAACACAGCCTCAGCTACTGCAGTAACCACTCCGTCGCCCAGTTCTTCTCTGCAAGATCTACAAAATCAACCCTTGTGGGTGTGGTGTGGAGAACGTGTGATTAAAACGCAAATCGTCTTTCTCTGCCAAATCTTTGTGGTGTATTGTGTCATCGGTGCTGCCATTGCCAATTTGAGTTTGCAACAAGGAGACAAACAATTGTGGACCATTTTACTTAACAGTTGCATTGGTTACCTTCTTCCCAATCCGTCTCTGAAATATTCCTCTAACGGAAACAACAACGGGAGTCTTGTGTCCAACGTGTCCCTCTTCCAACAGTCACCCTAACCATCCTCTTTTAGACACTCCTCTGACTTTCAGTGACTCCTCGGACACTAGAACTCTGGAATTATGAACAGCCAATTTTACTTAACGTTTCCCAGTGACAGTTCCATGGAGGTGATTCCCAATAACACTTTGTGCTCTTTCTCGGCCAGATTACCTCAAGCCATCCAATTGAATCACGAAGCCCATTGGGAAGTGGCTTTGGTGGAAATGATTCACCCTACACAAATCAAAAACATCGTCGAAAATCAAAACACTTTTACGGTGGAAGTTCATGACCCACAAGTGCAACAAGCCATGGATGAACGTGCCACTATAGCTGACTTTATGAAAACACAAGACCCCAGAACTAATCGCTCTACTTATCTGTTGAAAATTCCTGCGGTCTATTATTTTAGTGGTCAACATTTGGTGAACGCTATTGCCGACAGGTTCAGTTTCATGTTTGGTAAAAGTTTGGAGAAAGCCAGAAGAAGTGTCACGATCGAGCACCACAAAATAGCTCGTCGCCTACTGATCAAATTTTCAGAGGACAAAGTATTGGCCATTACATTTTGTCCTGAATTGTATGACATTTTGGATGGAGAACCCAAGATGATCAAGATGAGAAACAAAATACCAGCCGTGACCGGTAACTTGGATTTTGCGAAATATTTTCGATTCCCTGTAGAAATGAACCAAGGACTGAATTTGATCTTTGTGTACTCCGATGTGGTGGAGTACCACGTGGTGGGACACACCTCCGTACCGTTACTGCGTGCCATTCCTTTCAAAGTGAATTCTGCCATGGCTGCTGACGAGGAAGGTGGAAACACCTATCACGTTCACCGCGAATTTTCCCGTCAGTAAGTCTTATTTCGACACTGTCAACATTACTATAAAAGGAGATCTGGTACAAAATATTTCATTCACCAAAGGGAAGGTCACAGTGAAACTCCATTTTCGAAAACGATTACTCTAACTTTTTGTCACTCATGTATCATGTGTACCATGGAGTCACTCGACAGCGAGGACATGGTTTAGGTGATATGCTCAAATCAGCCTTTTGTACAGTGGTTCCCGTTTTGAAACCGATGGTGACACGGGGATTGCACGCCTTAAAAGATGCCGCGTTGACGCACGGTAAAGAATTTCTCCAAAATGTCATCATTGACAAACAAAATCCCAAAGAAACTTTCTTGAGAGCAGGCAAAAATGTCTTGCTTCAAACGGGTAAAGACATTTTTGGCCGGCGAGAAACTCCTATAAATTCCCTGGGCAATGCCGAGTCAGGCATTCCTGCTTCCCTGACGCCACAGCAAGAACATGGCAGAAAAAGACGACGAAAACACCCCTTCAGAGGACTTCACACTCCTAGAGCTAGAAAGACTACGAAAAGAAAAACTGTCCTAGAGTTAGACGTTTTTGATTATTTAAAAAAAAAGAAAATGATGCACCGAGAGTCTTGTGCTTGTTCCAAGTCGGAACTGAATCTGTTTGCCATGCCACCCACCATAATGACGATGCAAGAATCCCAATGGGTCAAATTTCATCCCGTCTCCTCTTTGACGGATTCAGCTCCCATCGAGTTTGAAATCAAAGGACAGCCCGAAGATTATATCGATCTGAATAGCAGTTACTTGTATCTGAAACTGAAAGTGATCAAAACCGACAACACCAATCCGGGAGCCGATGCCAGAGTATCTCCCGTCAACAATTTCATGCATTCCTTGTTCAGCGAAGTGGACTTGTACTTGAATAACAAACTATTCAGCAGTAGTATGGATACTTACCCTTACCGAGCGTACCTAGAAAATCTCTTGACGTACGGAAAAGAGGCCAAGAACACTCATCTGGATGCTTGCGTGGTATGGAAACCTGACAACGCAGGTGAGGACATGTTCAACGACACAGCCCTGACAGCCGATGACAATCCTCACAATGTGGGTTTTAACAACCGTCGAAGGAAAATCCTGCAAGCTCGTAGTTTAGAACTGATGGATCGCTTGCATTTGCACATGTGGTTGCAAGACAATTATTTGCTGAACGGAGTGGATATTTGCCTGAGACTCAATCGCAGCAGTGCCGCTTTCTATTTGATGACTCATGCCAACGAGTACAAAACCATCATCCAAGAAGCCAGACTTTACGTGCGTCGCGTAGAAGTGTTACCTAAAAAGGGAAACGACATCAGTCACACATTGAGCAGATCGACCGCCAAGTATCCGATACGCCGTGTAGAAGTGAAAATATTCACCATTGCTGCTGGACTCCGATCCAAGATCGAAGATCATCTGTTCCAAGGACAGCTACCCAAACGTTTAATCGTTGGCATCGTCAGTAATGCAGCCCTCAACGGAGCCCACGATCAAAATCCTTTTCAGTTTAAGCACTACAGAGTGTCCAAGATCGAAGTCAGTCGCGATGGCAAGACCTTGTGTACCAGACCCTTCGAACCTAACTTTGCCCAGAAAAATTACTTGAGATCGTACATGTCCCTGTACGAAGCTACCAGACAACTAGGAACAAACACCAGTCACGGTATTTCGTACGAAGATTATGTAGGAGGTTACACTTTGTGCGCCTTTGATTTCACTCCAGACCAAGGCAGTGACGAGAGACATTTCCACCCTATAAAATCTGGTCAACTGCGTGTGGAACTTCAGTTTGCAGAAGCTCTCACTGAGACGGTCAACGTCATCTTGTATGCCGAATTCGATAATACCATAGAAATCAACAGTTTGAGAGAAGTCATTCTAGACTATTAGAAACAATGGAAGACTCCTATCCCTCACTGAAAGGTAGAGAATCTTTGGAAATGGAATAGGAGGATAGCGTGAAAACAGAACCCCAAGACCAAGACAAAGAGGATGAGGTAGTAGTCAAGTCCAGATGGCCAGAACAAGAACAACATTTCGTGTCCTGTTTTGCTAAACACCTGGCGGATAAAATTACGGAATTGACCAAGAGAGATTGTTATGGATTTCAAAACGATCATCCCAGTCAAATTAAACACGATAAATGTCTGATGATGAGTCAAGAAGAAAAATTGGACGAGTATCTGGGCGACGCTTGGAGTCTCATCTCAGAAGAAGCAGTGTTGCATGAGTGGTATAAAGGCTTGCGTGATCATTCCTGCCCACCATTGTCTACTCTAGAGATCTATCCCATCGAATTTCTCTTAGCCCAGAGTGCGGAGACGAAGCGAAGAAACGGCTACTTGACAGAGCGTTTCAAACAAAAAGTCAGAATTGAATTGATGACTTATCATTACCTGTGAAGAAAACAAAACAACACAACAAAATATGGAGACCTGGGAACTTTATTACCTTTTGAACAATAGTTCGTATACTGCTTCTTGGAATCCTGTCGTGTGCGCTAAAGATGAACTACCTCATCGCAAACCTCAAGACCATCAAGCTTATGTCATCAACACGGACGAAAGTCATCTTCCAGGAACTCACTGGGTTGCCGTCTACTTCCCGCCAGAGGATTGTGTGGAGTATTTTGATTCGTATGGATTACCACCTTTGGAAGACGACATCATTGACTTTATGAGAAGAAATGCCCAGACGACACGATACAACAATGTGAAATTACAAGGCACAGATTCCATGGTGTGTGGACAATATTGTGTGTATTTTCTTCATCGACGCAGTCTTGGATATCATTTAGAACATTTAGTGACTTATTTTGATAGTAATTCTTTTAGAAACGATGAGAAAGTAGATCAATGGTTTTGTGACCATTATGGCTATATTTTGGCTTTAGATAGGAAATGTATTGTATATCAATGGCCTCATGACTTCCATCAATGGAAATCTCACATGATTTCTCAACGTTGTCAGCCTTGTGAAAAATAATTTGTTTGATGTTATTGTTACTTGTTAATTGTTAGTGGTTGATTGTTTGTTTGAATAAAAAATGTTGTGTTTTGAAAAAAATGTCTGTCGTTTGTTTTCAAAAAAAGACTGTGAATATATGCTCTTTGACTTTCTCTCTATCCCTCACCATGACATTCGCTATCATAGCGCTCCGACCCAAACAAAAAAACCTAGTAAGGATGTTTTCTATCACCGCGTTTGAACCATATGAAGCGGGTTGGTCTCCAGTCTGGCCATCCACTGTTGACTCGTCAACCCATGAAGATGCCTTCCAGACTAGCCAAGCTGAACGAAGCTTACGTCAATTTACATCGTGTCAGGCTAAACCTGATACCTAAGCCTGAAGAGATAGAGAATGTCAGGATGTTATTCACAGCCCAAGACCTGATAGAAGAGGTCTTCAGAGAGGAAATCAAGAAAGAACAAGAAGAATGGACAGAGAAGTACAGACTTCAGAAGCAGAGAGAACAGCAACAACAACAGCAGCAGCAACAGCAGCAGCAACAACCAGACAGAGGTTTTGTCGACTGCCGTGTGGACACCAAAGAGTTCTCCTTCTCTTTCCGCAGAAGCAGACCGTATCGTATAGGAAAGCCTGCCGCCAGACGGGGACGCACTCTTAGACAGTAAAAAAGATTGCCATCACTCCCCGTCAACAAAAAACAGCCCTTTTCAGGGCTACCAGAATACTCTAGAAAAGACATACTAAGTCAATTGCCAAAACAAATTTAAGTGTTTGTATGTTTAAACAAAAATAGAAGTGTGTCTATAAACACTTCGTTTCTTTTGTCAGTAAAAAAAATCCACCCTTTGTTTCTCTGTCTTGTCAAATCGTGCATGTCTGTGTTTGTAAGTACAAAGGTCAACGTGAGTGCTTCTTTTAGGTCCGAGCGTTTGATGTTTTGTTTTTGGTTATGGTAAGTTTTGGTGAAAGGAATATTTTCCTTCACGTTCGTGCTCCAGGAATATATAAAGCAGAGCACTCGTGAGTCTGGCTACAATTGTTGACTAATCAACTTAAAAAAAGATGAGCAGACTACAAAAACTGTTGGAACTCCAGATACACCTGGAGAATGCCAGGCGCCTTCTAGATGAGTTGGCTATGGAGGCGGTACAGAAGGAAGCCAGGTTAAAAGAAGAGAAGGAAAAAAAAAAGAAGGAAGAAGAAGAAAAGAAGAGAGGGATCCTGCCTCACCTCATGCTAACACTCGTCTGTGAGGTCAAGCCTGAGGTGAAGACGCCTACACAACCACTACCAACACCTCAGCCACTACCAGTACCACAACGACCGAGATCCGCTGTCCCTCAAATTGAAAATTGAGAGGAGGAGGCATGGGAGGAGTTGGAGAGACAGCGTCAAGAATGGGAGCCGCAGCTTCAGCAACATCATCCCAGGGTGTCGAATAGAAGAAGAAGGGAACAAGTGTTCACTATCCCTCAGACTGAAGACTGGAATAATGAAGCCAGTCAAGCTCCCTCTGCGCTCCCAACAACACGCATCAGTTGGGAGCAGGACTGGAGCCAACGTTGCGTCTGTGTGGCCAGACCTGGTAGGTGCCACCATTAGCCAGGTGTAATTGGAGTTCCAAGAAATACAGCCCTTCTCAGGGCTAACCAAATCTCTAGAAAAGAGAGACTATTCAAGTTGCCAATTTGTGTGAATGTAGAGTAGTGTGACTATAAACCCTCAGTCATTTACTGTTTTGTGTGTGTGTGTGTGTGTGTGTGTGTGTGTGTGTGTGTGTGTGTGTGTGTGTGTGTGTGTGTGTGTGTGTGTGTGTGTGTGTGTGTGTTTCTTCTCTTCCTTCGATTGTGTGGACAGTATAGTGTGTATGTTTTATGCATTCTCGTTTGTTTGTGTGGATAGTAAATATGGTGTGGTTTTTTTTCTTCTCTTCCCATTTGTGTGGATAGTATAGTGTGTTTTATGCGTTCTCATTCGTTTGTTTAGATAGTATATAATATGTGAAGTGAGTGTAAGGGATGTTTTCGTTCACGTCCTTGCTTGACGTATATAACACGGAACGCTCGTCAGTCTGACTACCCGCGTTGACTAGTCAACACCTATCAAGATGGAGTGTGTGTGTGTGTGTGTGTGTGTGTGTGTGTGTGTGTGTGTGTGTGTGTGTGTGTGTGTGTGTGTGTGTGTGTGTGTGTGTGTGTTTGTGTGTTTGCGTTCGCATTCGTTTGTGAGGATAGTATAGTTGGTGTGGATAGTAAATATGCTGTGTTTTATGCATTCTCATTCGTTTGTGATGATAGTATAGTGTGTATGTTTTATGCATTCTCGTACGTTGGTGTGGATAGTATATATGTGTATGTTTTATGCATTCTCGTTCGTTTGTGTGGATAGTAGATATGGTATGTTTTATGCATTCGCGTTTGTTGGTGCTGATAGTAGATAATATGTGAAGTGAGTGCAAGGGATGTTTTCGTTCACGTCCGTGCTTGACGTATATAACGCGGAACGCTAGTCAGTCTGGCTACCCACGTTGACTGTCAACACCTATCAAGATGGAAGTATTTAACCAATTAAAAGACAGTTGGTATTGGATGATGGATGGATCATACGTACTGGATAGGCTTGAAAAGGAATGGAGGTTCCCAGGCAGCCAAGACTTAGTGACCAGACTGAAAGTAGCCAGTTTTGAATTACAAGGGATGATAGTGGAGGAAGCGGAGAAGTTGAGAGGCTTTATACAACTTAAATATGTAAGAGTGGGGACTTTGAAACAGGTTATTGATATTGTTATGGAAGTCAGATGTTATTTGGAAGACATATTCCATTTAACCGAGTGGCCTTCTGTAAACAAAAAGGCTTAGACGGCTTAAAGAAAGGAGAAGAGATTATGAAAAAGGTAATGGGAGAAGAGGTGAAGAAAATAAAAGAGATATGGTCAAAAGAGAGAAAGGAGAAGGAAAACCAAAGAAAGAAAGAGGACTTTGAAAGACTGAACATTAACTGGATGAAAATACAGAAAAAATTTAGAGACATGGGACATCAAGACTGGATTCCAGACGAAGAAAAGAAAAAGACGAAGAAAGGTATAATTGGAAAATTAAGAAGCTGATGGAAGAACTGGAGACAATAGAAGCAAAAACCAAAGGCCCTTTTCAGGGCCACTTCCTATGCCTCGAAAAGATATTTATTCTCACTTTGCCATATATGTGTTATCTATGTGTTATATATGTCCTATGTCTATGTCTCTCTATTGTATTTGTCTCTACCTAGAGTAGCTGCGTGTGTTCAGGTCAGCCACTTGCTACATTGTTGCAAGTGTCCAGTACCGTGACGTCAGCCTACTTGTTCCATTCCTCTTGTCGCTATACAAAATTCCCATATGCCCCATACAGTCCCAGAGTGATTTTTTGTCCCTATTAATCTGTGCCCCATATAGTCCCAGGCTGTTTTTCCTTCTTTGGCCTCATATGCCCCATACTATCCCACTACACTACTCTCCTTGCTGAACAGTGGAATTACAAATTCCCAAATTTATTGATGGTGAAAAATAAATTCTGTTTCTTTCCTGGAAAAAATGAAATATATGACTTATTTAAATAAGTTAAGATAAATACACATAACCAACAAGAAATCAATAGATACAGAAGCAATATATAACATCAGTTTAATTAGGTAATATAAATTCGGTTTCAAATATACTACTCACGCTTGTTAATGAGCATCAGTTATTGTACGACAACTCATTAAAAAGGATGTTAACTTCAAAAGACTGCAATTCATTGTGCGTGTCCTAACCTGGTTCAATTGGATGAAACATTTTCAACTTAGGGTAAATGAAAGATATTTTACGAACATTCGGGGAAGAGGTGGGGTGCTTACCACGCCTGCCTTTACGGATTAGTGGCATTGTCTTTCTTAAGTTGCATTCAAGGCTTTGATTAATGTTGATTGCAATGGTCATTCAGATTAGTGCAATAGGCCCCTTTATATCCAACAGCGTGACAAATTGGTACTGCTGAATATCACACCTCTAAAGAAAGTATATCTTTACTGTCTTTAAATTTTTGATCCATGACTAGATTGTAATGATCGTTTATAAACAAGATATTACATAAGTAATTTTTGCCCACGAGTGAAGATTTTATTATCAGATAATGAGATATAAACAGGTTTTTCACCTTGATTTTCGTTCCAGAAAATGAAGTTGTGTACAGTTTGAGGTAATGTTCCGATTGGATGGTTGAAGTATTAGGATATATGTCAGTTGGGGATGTAATGTGACACATTTCAAGTGGATATGTTTTGCAACACGTGACCCGTGGGGATGCATTGTGTCGTACAGTCGTAGTAGAGTCATTGGAGATATATATGATATATATGAGGTGAGAAGTAAACAATTATTTTTATTCCTTTTATTGTTCTTATTATATTTTCAATCTGCAGAGGTATTTAGTGTTGTGTTTAGATTTAATTTGAAAGGAATCGTTTATTTAAATTATTTACGGGAATTAAAAAGTGCTCACATGAATGTATGAACAAAACACTGATTTGTGATTACTGTGAATTCATTTCAAGTCGTATTGGACAATGTCATTGTGATACACCAAGAATGTTGGCACGTCAGCTCATTGAAGGTTATTGGTACATCAGTACATTCAACACATGGAATTCGTTCACATTCAGAACACTACATTTTCGTGATAGAAAGTTTAGGATTATTTTGGATTTAATTCACAGTAATGTAAGTCCCTCTTATATTTTTTTTTATAACTTAAGGAATTAAATTGTTTGTTAAGGTTTATAAAACCTGTTGGTTTTGCTTCTTTCTGTTACTTAGTTTAAGACCATAAAGTCGTAACAAGAAATTGGGGGCTTGTCCTGGATACGAACTGCTTGAAAATATTTTAGAGAACTTCAATTTGTTTTTTAAATTTAAATTGACTTTTGTGGAATTTTAATAATCCCTGTTATTATAATTTCTCATCTTTGATAGATCTCTTGTGAAACTAACAAACTTTCACAATGTCATCTAAAGTGAAAAACTATGTTTTAAGTAAGAGTCTTAAAAAGGACAAGTTGCTTAATCTTGCTAGACATTACTCTATTTGAAGAAAAAAAACCCAACATATTTGGTAAAACAAAACTTAAAATATTTTGATCCCTATTTGGTGGAAAAGATATTTGTTGATAAAAAGTTTGCTAGTTTGATTAATAATTCTCTATCTGGCTCTGAAACGAAATTACAAGAATTTAAATTAAAACTCAGATTGAATTAGAGCTGAGAAAGCTTAAGCTTCACAAAAGAAATGATTGAAATCCAAAATCAGAAACGAGAGAGAGAGAGAGAGAGAGAGAGAGAGAGAGAGAGAGAGAGAGAGAGAGAGAGAGAGAGAGAGAGAGAGAGAGAGGGAGAGAGGGAGATGCAATTGATGTTAAAAAAGACATTAAACCGGCATGCTGAAAGCACTCTTCTCTTTTACACACAAGTTCCTGTTTTGATGTTACCAGAAATATTGAATTAGTATCTCCTTTTAAAGAAAAGAAGTAGGTCAACATTTTCCGCATATTGAGACAATAGAGGATTGGGCATAGCTATTACAAAGTCTACTTACTGGCAAAGCTCGTGAAGTCAACACTCCACCGTCAGTACAAAAAAGTGGTTAAGGAATGTATCTAGCACGGTTAAGAATTTTGAGGCATATCGACAAAGATTTAGGAGCTGTGGAAAATAAACTGGATAAACTCCTGTCGAATTTGCAACTGATCGATAGTTAGTGCTCAGCCAAAAAGGTTGGTCGAGATTACGAAGAACTTCAGACAATTCATGTTAGACGATGAGTTCAAGAATTGCATCTACAGTGATGTCAAGACCTACCTCGATAGGCAAACTCTGGAAAATGCCGCTTGTACAGCTGATGACTATTCTTTGACTCGCAAAGTTTTATTGATCAATAAGTCTTCATGTCAGCAGTAGCTTTTTGAGTGTTTTATTTTGTAATAACCATCCCAGTCTAATGAAAGCACTTGCAAATCACATTTTACCACAACTTTAGGAATCAAACTTCTTATAAGAATGATCGGAAATCTTTATCTTTTCATATGTGCACTTATTGAAAGTAAAAAAGGACACGTTATTTCTAATTAATACAGGTTGAAAAATAAGCAGTAGAATAAAGACAGCTATTCCAAATGCTCTTATTTCTAAGAGGTCAAGTCACGGTCATGTACTGAATGCAATACATTATCCCGGTGTGATTTTATTACGGAGAATTATGAACCATTCATTTTCAAAGATTTTATATAAATTTTTGCTGATTCTGCCAAGTCTATCCCTGTCAATTGACATCAGACTTAGTCCCAATATCAGGACTGTTGGAGCGGTGACTTCATTACCCATTGAGATATTCATTTATTACTAGGCAATGACCTAGCTGGAGATGGGGTTGTGGTTTATCCACTGGGAACTGACGAGGGTTGTTTGGATAAGAAAGTTTATCCTGTTGAGATTGAAATCCCAGATTTATCCTGCTTGTGCATTTACTAGAGCTATGGCAAAAAAGAGCTTTTGACAGAATGATGTTGATTATGAATTTATTCCTTTACCTGACACATTTATTAGTCAGGCTTTTGATGAGGTCACATTTGCTCCTGGTGTTGATTAAGAGAGAGGTATTGATCACAGTATTCCTCTTTTTACTATTCATTCTCTTTATTCTAATCAGTGTGACAAAAGATAATTACTCGTTGTCGAACAGGGACAACATCCTGATATATCCTGTGTGTTTCGGAGAGCTATTAGCGAAACTGATGTCACACAAGTCCCAGTTTGTTACTTTGTGAAAAAATGGGTCTTTATGAGGAAATGGAGACCACTTGAGGAACCCGGCTTGACTAGTGGTCAGTGAGCTACAAATTGTTGTTCCAATGTCATATCGACAGGAAATTATTTGTCTGTCCCATGAAACTCCCTTCGCTGGTCATTAAGGGATCAATAAAACGTATTACAAGATCTTGAATCACGTTTGTTGGCTGAAAATTAAAAGTGATTATTTCTAAATACTATAGATCTTTAATACTTGCCATATAGTAGGAAAACCCAATCAGAAGATACACAAGTCTTATCTGCACCCCATTCCTGCACTTGTTGAACAGTTTTGAATAATTGTATACTGTGTCGGTCCCTTACCTAATACCAAGTCAGGCAACCAATACTTGTTGACGATAATGTGTGCATCCACAATATTTTCAGAGGCAATTCCTCTAAGAAATATTAAAATTAAAACCATCGTAAAAGCTTTGACAACGTTTTCTTATAAAGTACTTTTTGGTCTTCCAAAATCTATTCAGTCTGATCAAGGCTCAAATTCATGTCTGGAATTTACAACAAGGTATGCACGAGTTAGGCTTCAAACACTTTAAATCTTAGGGAATCAGTTCAAGAATCACTAGGTTTTAGCCCTTTTGAACTAGATTTTGGACATGTCTGTGGACCATGGAAGTTATTAAAAGAGAAACTACTTGCAATCAAAAGATTCAGAAATTAATCTTCTTGGCTATGTCTTTGATTTCAGTATAAGTTGTCAAGGGCTTGTGAAGTAGCAAGAACTATCATCACTCTACTAAGTCAAAAATGAAATTAATGTATGACAGAAATACGAAAGAAAGGACTTTTCAGCCTACTGATAGCATTCTAGCTGTCTTGCCCATACCTCAAAAAAGATTAGAAGGTACATCATTGACTGTGAAAAAGTTATTTAATGAACCAACCAGACGTCACAAGTCTTTTAGTCAAAAGACCGCATGTCGATATAACCTTCCAGGCAGGAAGAGAGGCAATAAATATTTTCATGATGGTTCCCATGGTGGCCAAGTTGGATGTTACATCAGCACCTCAACTAGACATAGAGGTCTTCTAGTAAAAACACTAGATTCTCACCAGCCACTGAAGTTTGTATTCGCTCAGACTATGATCTTTGGCTATTGTGCTTGCAGAGGTATACCAGCTGTGCGCCAAGTTAGGTCGCTCCAAGTCTGCAGATCGTACCTCATATTTGTGCAAATGGGGAGAGGCTGATCCAGTGGGCAAACTTTTGGCCTCCATTGGGATATAAAAAAAATTATTTGTAATGGGCGCATATAAAGGCGACCTAGGATGATGTCAGCTGCCGCGTTGAGCAAGCTTAGAAGGCGAAGGAATTCCCGTACGGAGAGATTCTCTCGAGAATACCGAAGCCACCAGTCCTGATTTTCAATGCCCGTTCATGAGCGAGACGTACTATGTTTACTTGTGTGTTGAATTCAATACCTACATGGACAAATTGTTAAATGGTACTAGGTCGGATTTGTCCTTGTTGACGAGGAAACCCAGATTTGTAAGCAGTGTGAAAAAGGTTATCATATCATGTTTTAGTATATAGCTCGCCTGATGTTTTTGCAGGATGTCGTCCAGGTAACCCAGGGACTGATGTCGAGTCCAGATGGGTGGGCTTGGAATGTATAAACGATGTCGTTGTAGGCGAAATACGAAAACTTTCTGGAAGGCTTGTGAATATGGACGTGGAGATATGCATCTTTTAAGTCCACGATGATTGCGAAGCCTCCCTCTTGAACGGCATTCAAAATGTACCGTGGTGTTTCCATCGAGAACAAAGGAGCCTGAATAAATTGATTGAAAAGGCTTAAGTCGATGACAGGGAGCAGACTGCCGTTTGCTTATGGGACCAAGAAAGTCTGGAATAATATCTCCTGGGCAATTTATATTTCGAACGATTTTCACCGCCCTTTTCTTAAAAAGGTAGTTTATTTCTTGCTTTGGCGGTGGTTTTGAATGGGTCTGTTAGAATACTTTTAGCTGATGGGACTCGGGACACAGGAATAGGTCTTTTAAAAGTGATGTAGAGTCCCTCGGAAACCACTTACTGGGTCCAATGATCGTCGTGGCAAAAATTGTCCTAATCAGCAGCAAAGAATCTTCCTCCTACTGGGATCTGTGGGAAGGGCAGTATGGAGACAATATCATTTTTTGAGAGATGGAGGCGGTCGTGTAGAGAAACTTTGGCGTAAACGATCGCTACTTCTCTGTCTTTTGTCCACTTTAGTTGACGAGAACCGTGGTTTTCTACGTGAGGAACTACGACAGGACAACTTGTCAGAGGTTTGTGTTAGAGTTGTGTCCCTTGGTTCCTTTTGTTGGTTTCCTAAAACTTCTCTATATCGGTGTTGCGGCCGAGGGGCGGGAAATTTCGTCTCCTTAGTTGCTTGTTCGCGAACTTCCTCAATCTGGCCATTAAAAAGTACATTAGAGGATAACGGTTGTGATCGCAGCTTGGCCCTATGATGATCCTTAGGGAAGGTGGAAGAGAAGAGCAATGCATCTCAATGCGATCTCATTCCACCAATTGTAATTTTTCAACTGTTTTGACGACATTGGCTAAGTATGCTGAGCAGCTCTGTTCAAGACATGGACCCTTCTGGACACCAACTCCCATGCACGTATCGTGGAATCCGGAGTAAGAGATGATGAGTTCTGTTTCGCCTGTTGGAAGATATCCATCGATATTAAGTCCAATATAGAGCCCACGGCTACTATGTTGTGGACCTAATGTTGAGTGTCACTGAAACATGTTCAATCCATATGAACAGAGCATGGTTTTGTCATCCCCAAAGCTGCAATGTTCCAGTCAAGTGTTGAGGTTTCCAAAAGAAAAGCTGGTGTATGGCAATTGTAGAACCGACGAAAACTTGATGGAAGTCGTTTTTGTGCGACAAAGTAACTGTTGATACTGGCGTCTTATAATTGATGATGTTAACAGTTCAAAATGTCTGTGATTCTGTCAGACTGCAGAAGTCAGTGCCGGATTAAACCCTGAGGAGGCCCCTAGGCAGTCGAAATCTCGGGGCCCCCCTTGCAAATTATCTCCTAATATGTCAGGATCAAATCAATCTTATTTTGATCCCTTGTCGTGGGGCTCCTAAAAGGCGTGGGGCCCATAGGCCGGTGCCTAATCTGTCTATTTGGTAATCCGGCACTGGCAGGGCAGAAGTAATTTGAAGTTGGATTCTTCCTTTTTCGTGATAAGATCAACATATGCTAGAGCTCTGGTCCAGGTGGTTGATAAGTTACAAGTAGGCGGGCAGAATTCCAGATGTAAAATACTAAAAACTTCAATGGAAGCTCTGAAGGCTGAGTCTTCCCGCGACATAGTGAAATCATGAAGTGAAGAAGGAGCCTGAGAGCAAGCACCGTCGCCTTTGCTTGCACGAGGGGAGGCTGAAGTCTCTTGAGTTGCCTGATATGGAGCTGGCAAAGAGTGTCAAGGTCTGCCACTGACAAAACTCATGGAAAGCCCTGAAGTAGAAACGGTGACATCCAGTCGGTCACCAATTAAAAAGTCCCTTCTATTGTCCAGAGAATCGAGAAGTGGCATCTGTCGGAAGCTGAGGTACTAAACTTGGCATTGGAAATGGAGAGTGTTGTGAGGGTCACGATAATTGCTTGTATACAGCGGGTTTGACAGACTGGATGGCAGATTAATTCCCGGGAACTTATTGTGGTGAGGTCTTTGTCCCTGAAGATCCCTTGTAGCAGGCCTAGGCCGGTCAAAACGGAAATAGGCCATGTTTGTAGGGAAGGTATTGTCCAAGTCGTTATATTGGGATGGGTTACAGGATGTTTGATCCATGTAACCTGTCTGTGTATCGGTAGACCGAAAAGATACTTTGTTTTGTTTGTTTGCTCGGTGTTTATCCACAAGAGCTGTAGAGTGGAACAATGAGGAGACAAGGCCTAAAGGTATTGCCAGCAACGAGGAGTCCTGTAGTGGTGACATAGGTGCTGGGACTGTCTCTGATCGTGCAGATTTCCTACGTTTTGTAAATGGAGAGACCTTTCTTGATTTATCTCCATTATCTGCCAAAATATCCAGCACTGAGGACATGTCAGCATGTAGACTTATGGTGTCTTCATCCTTATTCATGTATTTCTGTGCTTTGCCCATGGTCGGGGTCTAGTCTGTAAGACAAATAGAGCAAAACGTATAAACCTGTTGTAGTTCTGCACCTGTCTCTTATTATTCTGCACCCGTCTCTTATTATTGAACACAAAGTCTGTGCAGAGCTATACTTTATAGCATTGCCTGGAAAATAACAAATTTAATAAAGCTATGAAGCATAAAGGTAAAAACTAAAAATAATTTACCATACTACCTGTGAGAGGTTCAAGGACGACCCATACAGGTAAATGCAATGAAGCGTGTTGTCTGGGCACTAAATTTATTAGCAGAGAAAACTCACTCTTATGTAGCCAGTCATTGAGAATTATACATATATTAAGAGTTTTCTAAAGATCTCCAGGACTTGCATGTAAGTGTAACTTAAAAGTATAAAAGTACAGGTTGAACTTATATGTGAAGTTGAAAGATGTGTTTTAAAATTGTAAAGGTAGAACTTTGTCAACATAAAAGTTGGAAATATAGATGGAGTAGTGAAAACGCCTCAAACTTTTATCAATATTGATTCTGGCTTTTGGGAGGCCTCTCGAGGTGTGCGTTTCTCTGCACGAGTGGAAGTAGTATCTTGGGTATCCATGGGTTTGCCCCCAATCCCTATATCAACAGGAGATCACTGCCCGACCGCCAATAGGTAGGCAGAGAACTTTTAGCTCTTTTTATCTAAAGTTTCAACTGGGAAGGCTGGATTTGTGAGGTAGTAGTAGTTCTCCTACGGTATTATGAATGGGTAATGTATTTAAAGATTTTGGTCTGCCTGAAACAAATGTAATCATATTGTAAGTTACCAAGGGGATGAGGCTATTCATAGGACAATGAAAGCCTAAGTGAAAATTTCACAAACATCTTTGTGAGATATTACACATTTAACAGCCTTGACAGCCAGATATTTAGTCTCAAGAAATTGTGAATTTTGTTTGTGTTTTATATGAATACTGGTAGCCATCATGAAGTTACTTTTATCTATGAAACTGGAAACATTCATTGCACAATAAATGTGTTCCAACAGTGGAGTTTGAAGTTTTATCAATAAAATACAACGAAAATTAGTGACAACATGAAATAAACTTTATTGCACTATGTTGTATATTTATAGTAAAAGTTATGTTATTTTGTGTCCTCCCAAGTTTTTGTCATATTTTACTGATAAAACATCTGACTCCTGTGTTTCAATAACTGATAATTTTGGACAATGCAACAATTGATCAGAGTCCATTGCTTTTATTCAAGTTTGATGCTGACTACCATAGTTGAAGAGTGCGTTGTTTTATTGAAGACTGTATCCAGCTTGCTTTGATGAGTGCATAACATTATTAAAGTTGCCATGAATGGCCAACCTTGGGGGACCAAATAAACACCTGTTTGTTAATTTGTGTTAATGTGATGGCAACATTAAAGCCTGGTGGCAACATCAAATAATTTTGTACAGTAGAAAAGAGTAAATGTCAGAACTGGCATCTTGTCAACATAAACAATTTGAAAACAAAGGATTTGTTCAATTTGGCACCAAAGGCTTCTTTGACATGTTTATTATCTTGACATCTACATAAGCATGACAAATTTGGTAGTAATAATACACCATGTTTCTGGGACTTTGCATTTTTGTTGACATAGGCAACTTGTTGATATAAGTGACAATGATATAAGTGGATAGGACTGTACAAGGTTTGGTACCTGGGCCTAAGGATTACATTAAATGTCTGAGGGGCACCATTTTCAGTTAGGACCAAGTAAACAGCATAAGAAGTCTTTCAGGGCAAAACCCATGTTGATATACACATTTGTTTCAGAGTAATTAGCATATGGGCCCAGAAGAGGTTATTAAATGTCAGATTGGCAACATTTTCAATTAGAACCAACTTGACATTGTGATGAATGTGCATGAATTGCTTCATGGCATTCTTCCCAGTAGTTTGTGCTAGGAGATGCTATGAACTCTTCCCAGTAGTTTGTGCTAGGAGATGCTATGAACTCTTCCCAGTAGTTTGTGCTAGGAGTAGTGCTAACAAACTTGTGCTGACAGATGTACAAAAGACCATCAAATAAGCTCTACTTCTCTATTAACTATAGAACTAAAATCAGCCCAACACAAATCACTGACCAATGAAATATTGGTTACAGTGACACAGCTGTCACTGATACTTGTAGTACTACTCATAATTCAATTACATACCAAGTTATGCGACTCCAAACGCAATGGTGTCTATGAACTCTTCCCAGTAGTTTGTGCTAGGAGTAGTGCTAACAAACTTGTGCTGACAGATGTACAAAAGACCATCAAATAAGCTCTACTTCTCTATTAACTATAGAACTAAAATCAGCCCAACACAAATCACTGACCAATGAAATATGGGTTACAGTGACACAGCTGTCACTGATACTTGTAGTACTACTCATAATTCAATTACATACCAAGTTATGCGACTCCAAACGCAATGGTGTCTATGAACTCTTCCCAGTAGTTTGTGCTAGGAGTAGTGCTAACAAACTTGTGCTGACAGATGTACAAAAGACCATCAAATAAGCTCTACTTCTCTATTAACTATAGAACTAAAATCAGCCCAACACAAATCACTGACCAATGAAATA
>JAECUM010047535.1:0-16749 GCA_016617855.1 Megalonaias nervosa
ATATATATATATATATATATATATATATATATATAGTCACGATTTAAGGTCTTAAACTAAGTAGCAGCAAAAAGAGAAAACCAAAAGGTTTTGTAAAATTCAACAAATAATTTATTTCCCTGAAATACAAAGTGAAAATTTTACCAAACAAATTTTACATTATTGTGAATTAACTCCCAAAGTAGTCCTGAAATTCTATCACAAGCCCAAATGTATGAACTTCGAACTGAATTCCAGTGGTATTCCAAATAAATTCCGTTGTTGACTGTGTTGATGTGCCTGTTGTCTCTTAATGTTTCACTGGCCTGGAGTGTGGCGATGTGTTAACAGTCTTTTAATGTATCACAATAATATAATCCAAAATTTTCTTGTCTGAATACACTATAATTCTAAATCAATGTTCCAGTCCAAGAATATTAATTCTAGTGAATAATAATTTGAATAAATACGTCCACTGAACACAACTATAGGATTGATTCTCCTTCTGATATTAAGGCAAGAATTAATAATCTCAATGTGAACAAGATGATATATTCCTCTAAGTGACCTAGGTCGCAATTACCAGTTTCTGAAAATACTTGATCAACTTAAATGGATTTTCCATTCTAGAAGTTTCTGAGGTCAGAATCAAGACTGTATATTTAACCCAAATCAAAGTAAAGACGTTTACTACTAACAATGTTCTGTATCCACAATCATAGGGAAATATTTAGTTATGTATTTATGCTGTTTACAAACTAAATGTTACTGGTCAGGTACACCACCATAAGCTTGATTTTGGACTAGCACAAAATACAGATATACGTAACATACAATCATTAGGAAAGCCATTGAAATGAGCTTAAAATAAACCGAAATAAAATTAAAAAGAGCCCAGAATGAATGAAGGAACTGAAACCAAAGAATGAATGTATAGACACCAAAAATTAATATGTTAAATAATTTAAGTATATAACTTTCCCACTATCACCACTTGTAGAAACAATTTTATTCCACGAACCACAAACAGACGGAATTAGAGTCACACAGATAGATAGATAGATGGATAGATAGATAGATTCTTTATCTAGATAATGCAGGATCCCAAATCGTCAGAAAATAGTATCTATAAAACTTGCTAGCAGAATACTGCCAAATAGATGGAAAGATAGAAAGATGGTTTGAGGGTGAGACAAACCGGAAACAGACAGAAAACTAGATGGATGTGTTAATCCATCCATACTTACGTACGCACATTCATGTAAGTCTTCATTTAATGACAGCGGGATTAGCAAATAATAATAATAACAATAATAATAATGATAATAATAATTTTCAGAACTCAAAGTTTATGAAAGCAATTAATCTTACGTGTAATATGATGGTGGATTCTATCGATTAAAAAAATACTCGAGGAAACAAGAATACTTTAATATAAGTATCTTACGTAAGTGGACCATTTTTTGAAAGGCTAGAATAATTTAGAAGTTGTGCTTCATGTTTTAATATTATTAGTTTCCTTAACTAGTACTGTTTTTTTTTTTTTTTAAATCTCGACCGATGTTTCTTAATATAGTAGATTGTATGGAACAGTATACCCTGCTCTTCCTCTTTCTACCTTTTTTAGGTTCGATTGTTCGATCTTGCAGCAAAAAGATAATATATTCTTCAGCAATTGATTATGTGGAAACAAATTATTCAAAAAAGCAATCGCCATAGTTGTTACATTGATTACTATAAAATATTTGATTGGACGGGGCTGGATAAATAGATGATTATTTTCATAACAATATTTCTGATTGCAAACGTGACACATTTGACTGCTTCTCCACCGATGTGTGACATCCATCCACACAGTTATTCCCAGAAAGCAAGAGTTTTAGATTTATAATAACATTCCCTATAGGTCAGCAATAATAATCCTGAGGAAAACATTCGGAGAGAGAATAATTTTTTAAATTGCAAGTATTTAGAGTCTAAAATGAAGAAGAAGAGGAAGAAGAAGAAGAAGAAGAAGAAGAAGAAGAAGAAGAAGAAAAAGAAAGTACTGTGCGTGTTCCATCAACTCAAAGTGTTCTTACTTAATATTTATGTGTCACTTTTTACACTCGTCTTGCGCACGAAACATGAGTTTAGAAAAAAATCACGACATAGAGGATTGTAACTCGTTCTGATTTTTGGCGTTGTATTTTTTTAAATTAAATTATTTAAATTTACTTTCATATCTGGAAATAAAAAGAATGAAGGAATATGGGCACAAGATAGCAATCACAATATATGGACTGCTTTTTTAGCTGGCGCTATAGTGGAGACCACATTGATAGTGCTGATCTAGCAGAATGCAGACGACAAAGCGGTGACCTTAACAGAGATATTGCCATCTTAGTCATTGCGTTGTCGGTGCAGAGGTTGCGGTGACGGCGCTCTACCTCTTGCACAAGCTTGCTGAGCACTCGTCCACTCTTCGCACAAGGACGAGGAAATCAAGATCGAATTGTCAGCGTGAACGGCCATGGTGATTAGTTTTGTGGAAAGGAATGCGTTTAATAATGCCGACATACTTTCTTTGATGCACGATCATTAAATGCATAAGTCTAGTCTAAATTATTTAAGATTTAGAAAGGAAACAATTGCAAAGAGTACACCCATAGCGTATGATTGAAAGCAAATATATATAGATTTTAATAAAATATATTATTTTCTGTTAATTATATCACTTGTGTTGGTGATTAAAACACTGTGGTAAAGAATTGTCACAATCACAGTATAAGGCTGTTTTCACTCCGCTAGGCAAGAATGGTGAGAAAAATATAAAAATGACGCTCATCGTCAATTTTGAAAGAGGACTACAAAATTGTACTCAAAATAGTATCAGAGGGGTTTAAAGTTTTATCTCCCAAAATTACACATTGATAACAGAAGAATATTACACGGGAAAAGGTATATCGGGAGCGATCAGAATATTATATGATGTTGGAGTGAATGAAGATTAAACACAGTCAAAAGGAGCCATTATATATTTAGATAAACAAAAGGCTTTCGAAAGTGTCGAGTTCAGTATTTTGGATTCGAAGACCGATTTATAAAATGGGTTAAATTGCTCTAAAACAGGCAAAAGGATACAAATGCACACAAACTGATAAATTGCCATAATTCTGCACTATTATGATCCATCAGTAAATATCTTCCTCACAGTCTTCACTTTATATAATTCAATCCAAACGTTTGCATGTGCTATTCGGATGAATTTATACAAAGGAATACCTCCTTCCTCCTAAAACAAGATAAAAATCCTTTTGTTAACAGCAAACAAATTTGGAAAAGAGTCCGAAGAGAAAATTAACATGCAAAACACTGTTGAATTGTACATTGATTATTTGAAAAGAACAGAACGGGCATCTCGCGCAATTTAGCGGAAAAATTGACCTCGAATCATGCTTTTGTTTCACAAATCAATATCTAATTCAAGATTCAAAATCTTAATTCTATTCTGTCGTTAGTTTTTGGTTGCTATGAGGGTTGTTATTTTTTTTTTTTTTTTTTTTTTGTGGTCGCCAATCAAATGCATGATATCAAATCGCGTGAATCATACTTGCCTTGTGATTTAAAGGGAATTAAAGATGGCCACTCTAATAATTATTTATGCAAATCACTGTGAAGGAATCAAAATGCTTTCATAATAAGTAAATTTGATTCTAATTCCTTGCCGAATACAAATCATAATTCATAGGAAGAAATTCAGCATGTTCTCTTAGTCACTGTTTCCATGTCTTGGTTGGCAAGTTCTTCTGTGCGTGAAACAAATTTGTATGCGTTGCGAGCTACTCTTTGACTGTTATCATTGCCACTTACTGCCATTCGCTGGCAGCCTGTGCGTTGCCACCTACAGTTAGTCTTATTGTTGAATGGAGCCACAATGTTCCATTTGGAGAGAAGCAAATCTGGCGCACACAAGTCTGAATCGAGTCATTTCACATTACAAAGATTCAACCACTATTAATTAGATAGAGTTGAAAAGTCTACCCGAAAGTCATATTTGGGATAACAGTTTTGAAAGCTGACAGTCTTCTGCTTCGCTCTCAGTACTGTCCAGCTGTAATAACTGTATATGGAAAAGATCAAGAGCGCAAATTGATCTCATATAAATAATAGAAAAGAAAAACAGTTATGTTATTGATTTTAATCCAGCAAATTCGTTGAATAACATGTGATTATTATGGCCTGTCAAATATGTTCCTCAGACAAAATGGATATTAACCACAACTTGCCTGAGGAAATTGACACTGGCGCCCTTTTTAAACTACATGGATTCCTTCATGAAACTCCTTTTTCTACATCCACAAACTTGTTCACTCTTACTGGATGGAGTTGTAGCATTCTTGGGGAAAAAAAGCTCTAAAGTGACGTAAAGGGTTTTCTATTCTGGAAATTGAAAGTACATATCAAGGCTCCACAACGAGTTATGATAGTTGGGACTTATTTAAGCAGGCGAGACAATTCTCTCTTTGGTTAATTGGATTAAAGTGCCTTTTCTATGGACACAACACAGCGGCTGATCCGGCCTGGCCACGACAATATAGGCATAGAACCGCACCTAGCAATCTTAAAACTCTTTCCACATTCAACCAAGCAGAAATAAACCTTAAAAGTGTCGCGATTTGTGATTGGTTGAAACAAAATCCCAAGCCCTAATTCAATCTCAAGAGTTCATAATTTCCAGGCCAGGTCACTGGCCAATGAGCTCCCTCAGCATACTCGAGTCATTCTTATTTTGTCATCTTGACTGACTGAATGACAGACTCACTGAATGCTTTTTTAGTGTAATTGTCATTGCTATCTAAGTTATGTTTCTGTAAAGAAAAGTACTACATTACAAAGAAAAACTCGACCAAGGGAAGTTGCATGATTTGTTTATTAGTATCCTGGCAACTTGCGATGATCGCTCTTCTAGGACAATAATGACAGCATGAATCGACAGGACCTGAAAGAACTATTTCTATTATATATACATGTTACGGGACCTAGTTTTGTATTGTTGCTCCCCCATTTAATATTTGTGAAAAATGCAAATATTTACAACTCTGTTTTGTGTCTCAGCTGTGAAACCGCCCATTTATTACATGATGCTGCTATGTTTATTTCATAATAAAAGGCAGAAGATTTGCTAATTTCATGAAATAGCTTTGTATTGTGCAAGAGGTTTAGACTGTATTCACAGCGAATTACATTTAAAATTTTGGCAATTATTCATCATTAGTATCACAAGCTTGGCGTATATACAGCTTGATAATCATAATGCATAATCAAAACTCCATAGTAAAACCATATCACCTGATGGCGTCTCTTACAAAAATTATTCTGATCAAGTGGGTTTTGTTTTTAAAATAGCAATATGTTGAGTTAGTATATCGAATGTTCACCTTTCTATCTCGTACCTTATAATTTCTAGATATTTGCAAGAAATTTGGAGATGGCATTTTAAAATTTTCAGATGCTAGTCGAAATGTATTTGAAAACCCATTTGAAACTCATTTGAAAGTTCGGAATAGCATGTCGAAAGTTTGTTTACTCAAGTCAAACGTCCTTAGAATATAGAATCACCATACGAGAAAAGCATGGAAAATTTAAGATAGCATGCATATATTTCTAGACACCAGGTCAAAATATTTCTAGACACCAGGTCAAAATTTTAAGACATTGATTCTAAAGTTGGATACACTTTGAAGACATTTCCAGATAGCCAATATCTCTTCTTTTAGAAGTTTAAGGTCTGATATTTTAAAGCAAATGACCGACCTTCAATCTTTCATTCCTTTGATGAAGGAAAAAGGGAACGGAGAGATGTATGAAAGATGGATGGAGAGATGGATGTATGAAAGTCCTATGATGCTGAGGATTGACATGCATCGTTAGCATGTGTTTGCGCGCGCGTGTGTGTGTGTGTGTGTGTAACGCTTGATTTGGAATAGTTGTATGTTTCTCGGTCCTTTCTGAGGCAAACTCGAAAAGTGCTATTTAAAGGTCAAGATACTTTAACATACTGTCTACAGTGTCCGTTTCACCTCGAGTAAAAAAAAACTTTTCCAACAGCAAAGATACGGTCATTCTAGCATGTAAATATTGTAGTATCATACAATTGCAACGTTATATGGATAGAGTTGTAGCAAATAACAATACCATTGCAACAAAGCCAGTGTAAAAAAAAAAATACGTTCGCAACAGTAAATATTATCGTTGCAACGGCACGAAAATCAGTTCCGTAAGTAACATTTAACATTGCTGTAATAATTGGATGCCATTGTACCGACATTCCCCTGGTTCTTCCTCCACCAGTTATACTGGTAGACAAGTATAGCATGTCGTGTGCTGAAAATGGCGTTAAACCCACAACAACAACAACCGTTACATCCGTATCGACTGATTCGGCCTTTTAGGTACACCAAATACTTAGTTGCCAGTTATATTCAACTGTTGAATTAGAAAAGTTACATGTCTTTTGTGGTCTAATAAATTAAATTAACTTATTGTTGCTTGGAAAGAGGCTGTTCTTCAGACAGATTTAAAAGCTGGTTTCAAGCAGTCTCTAAGTTTATTCCATAGTTTTGCACAAAATGGAGGACGTAAATACGCTCGGATCAGTGTCACATATAAGACCACATATCGTCTGTAGCGTATTTATCACACAAACCAAACTGCAAACTACACAGTCAATATCGCATAATGCACCGGCAGATCTGGGTCTGTGCGGTATTTGTAGAGCTGATCAGTAGAACAAACAACACAGATCCCGATCTGCCGACGCATTATACAACATAATATCAGGGTCTATATTGTTTGTAGTTGGACTAGAATTACAAGAGAGTAGAGTCGGTACTCCAGTTTTTGTACTGTATATAGGCTACTGCAAATATCAGCCCAACGTAGAAGGTACAACAAATTCCTGTTATGCAAATAGGAAAGCATGTCTTTTCCTGGAATTTCGCTCACCACAAGACTGAGAAATGTAGTAGAAAAAGTAAGATCTAAAAGGGCAAACAGTGATAGATGTACGGATAGTGAGACAGAAAACAAACATAAAAATAGATTGATGCAGCCATCCATCCGTAAATACATACTTAAATACATTCGTGTTATTCTTCTTTTAATAACAATAACAATAACAAGAGTAATACAAAAAACAGTACCAATAATAATAATAATAATAATAATAATAATAATAATAAAAATAAAAAGAAGAAGAAGAAGATCAGCATGTTTGTATAATAATAGCATTGTATTTTATCAGGATCAGGAAGATAGTTAAATAATACTAACCTACATTTAAACGCATATTTATATGGAGTTTGTAAGTCCTCTTCATCCTGTCTGGAACATATGGCTGCAACTTTCTTTCGCCGTCTAGGTCAGTCTTGAGCAATGGCTTATGCCTCGCCCAGGAAAGTCCCATCTCTTCTATCTCGGTCATCATTGTCCCTTGCCAGATTATCATTGGCCGTCCGAATCTGCTCTGACCAGCTGGTGTCCATATGAGGGCTACCTTGGGTGTCCGTTCTCGGGGCATCCTCATTCATTACGTGCCGGAGCCATTTGATTATGCTCATCTTGATCTCCAGGGAAATGTTGCATTGTTTCTTGTAGGTTCAAATTACAGTTCTTGCTTGGCCAATAGATGTCACAGATTTACGGCGGCAACTATTGTGTATTTATATTTATATGTCGTAGATATACAAATATACTCCACGCAGAGCTTAACAAAGTACTCTTATCACCCTTCACACACATATACTATTATAGTAAAGAAATAAAATCGATAAAGCCTCACATATCCATACAAAAGAACACAGGCCTTCACATAAATAAACTTATATAAATTATATCATTGATATACACCTCTCGAAGTCAAATCATCCATGCAATAAAATATGTACAATTCACACACTTACTTCAAGAGAATACAAGAAGGTGTGTTTTTAGTTTTTGTTGGTTTTAATGGTACATTTAAGACATTTTAAGACATGCCGATGAAATTGGGGCTGCGTGCCTTTTCTCATAGACACATCGAGGCAACAAATCTGAGCTGCTCTGAGCGGGTATAGAACCCGAATTTCAAGTCCAACGCTCTACCAACAGAGATGTGGATGTGGCATACGCGTCTTATGACTTTGATTTCATCTCTAGGATAAATTTTTACGAAAAAGTGATTTTTTTTTCAGATTGTTGTATGAGTTTCATACGGAACGAAAATTGTATATACAATAATCAATAACGAGCAGCTGCAAGAGAGAGAGAGAGAGAGAGAGAGAGAGAGAGAGAGAGAGAGAGAGAGAGAGAGAGAGAGAGAGTGTTGGATTTAACGCACTTTTTCAGCACACGATAGGTTATACATTCTGGTCAGTATATGCCGTGGATGAAGAACACAGGAAAACCCCGGAAAGAACCCCGACTTGCGGGAAGATACTGGCAAACTTCCTCAACTATACCCACATTGGCCGAGCCCGAGACTGGAACCCACGCGGACTGAGGTAAGATGCCAGTAATCGGTAAAGGCAAGCACTTTAGCCCAATCGGCCACCTGGGGCCTCTAAAGAGACAGACAGACAAGCATATAAACAGAGACAGAGATGCGAACTAGTGATATTAATAGATCGAACATGAGTGATCGGATACGAGTGTTCTCGAGTAGTTCTCACTCTCTATTACTCACCTCATCCTCATCCACTCGCTTACGCCATCTGTCTTTCCCGATCGCTCTCACTCTCCCTCACTTCCATTTACTTGCTTCATCTTGATCCTGATTACTCCAGTTCGTTTCTCTATTTCTTCCATTCGATCTCGATTTTTCCAGCTTGCCTTTTACCAATCTTTAATCTTGTTTACTGCTACATTATCTAGACTACCCTTTTGTTTCACATTTTTAAATGTTTTTGTGCTCCATAGCTGCAGACAATATTTTCCATAACATGGCTCCTGATTGCTGAAGCTGTTACTCCCTTCTTTTGCTTCATAACTCTAGTTGTCTAGATGCCATTGATCTAAAGTGCGAGACTGTGTTGGATTCTCTCGATTGAAAAGCAATACCTGAGTAAACCTTATTACAAACAATTTACATATGTGGATTTTTTTTTTCTATAAAGGTTTGAATGTTTCAAAATAATGCTTTACTCCTTAATAATATTAGTTGGCTAACTCGTACTGTTTGACAGTTTGGAACCTATTTGTTCTAACATGGTACAACTTAAGAACTCTAAGATCTGCTCCCGCTCTTATTTTCATCTATTTCATTGGATAGTTTTCGAGGTTGCCGACAAGAAAAGCTCTGACTTTGCAATCAATTAAAGTGATGCATATGCATGCAGTCCAAATATCAGCCACCAGACATATTAGATTCTTTACTATGCAAGACTGGATTGAATGAATATATGATTATCAACATAAATAGGACAACCCATAGTAAATATAATATTCGTTAGACTGCTTCTCTGCTGATTTATAAAATAAATGTTTGATTAGAATGAAATCCACCCACACAGTAATCCTTCAGAAAGCACAACTGTCAATTGGTTATGGGATTCTGAACGGGAATCATTATATAAATCCAACAGTTAACTCCCACGGCCTAATTGCAAAGAAAGAAAGCAACGAGTAAATTGCATCAGCGCAAGCGTTATCACATCATAATCATGTGTCCAATTTTACACTGTTCTCGCGAACTTGGGTTTAAGAAAGAGAAATTGCAATTATGCTCCAAAAAGCTCCCTACATCGAGGATAACATATCATTGTAATTGTTAGGTCACTTTTATAATTGCTAGGTCATGTTTACTACTCTGTCTGAGCAAAATTATTTCAGTTTAGTTTCATTTCAGATAATAAAGAGTCTGAGGGAAAATTGGCCCAAGATAGTACTCTTAATTTGTGGACTGTTCTTCTTGGCCGGTGCCATAGCGATAACCACAGTGATAGTAATGACCTTGCAGAATGCAGACGGCAAAGCTGGATCCCTGAACCGAGATGTTGGCATCATAGTCGTTATAGCCGGTGCAGTGGCTGTGGTGACGGCACTCTACATCTGGCACAAGCTTGCTGGACACGCGTCCACCCTGGAAGTCTTTCTAAGAGGGGAAGAAGATCGAGATCTAACGACCAGCGAGAAAAAGCTCGTTAGTAATGTAGTCATGGGGGCTAGTCTTGTGTAAAGGATTAGTTTCACACAACCAGACCCCAAGAAAACGTTTTGCGGATAGATAATGGAGCAAGGCGAGACTGATTGAACGATGGTATTAGAGACTATACCGAAGCCTGTGCCTTGAATACAAATTTCAAGGCATTAAGCCATCTAATTCATTACGTCAACTCACTGTCAATAACACAAATATTTAATGTCTGGCAACTCTTTTATATTCCTTTAAATTATGAAGAATTTTGCTTGTTCGCTTGAGTATTTTTAATACGAAGGCCGAGTTAAACAATAACTATTTTATATCCGTGTAGTTTCATAGAAGCGCGGGGATAATGTAATACATTCCAATTCATTTGTATGTACGTGTGTAATTTTCTTTAATTCATCTTTCATCTTACACTGTGAAAGCTGAATACATGCAAACCACTTCGACTACGGGGTTTCTTATCGTGAACAGATATATAGAATTTATCATGTTTTTTTGCACCGAGACAAGGAAATGCCAGTCGCAGGTTAAAGTCGAGAGGATTTGCCTTGTGAGGAGACAAATAATGTAACCCCGCGACTGGGATTTTCTTGTCTCGGTGCAAAACTCAACGTAGTTTATTTATCTCATTCAGTGTTTTCCTTCAAAGTTAAAAGAACTCTTCATTTTTGCAATATTGTTTAGCACAGTCAACAAATACAATATTCATCACTCGTTATTATTTCTTCGCATTTATCTGTAGGTCATTCAGTCTTATAATATTTTATGAAAATCAGAATAATATTCTCAGTAGAATCCAACTATGTTTACCGCTTATACACCCTCACCCACAAACAGCAACAACTTAACAGTTATGCTTGTTAAATATTGTAAGAATTGAAGAGGTCTAAAGCCACGTGCAAATGATGTTTACAAACGGCACATTAATACCAGTATGTTAATGAGGACTGTGGCGTTACCTGTCCATCCGAAGAACACAATGTGTGCGCGTCAGAAAATAACAACATAAAACATTTGATAGTATTGAAGTATTATCATGTGTAATAGATGGATGTTATATGAAATTAACAATTAATAATTAATATTTATTACAAGGAAACAACTCCACTGACACAAGCAGAAGACAACAATGGTTGAGTCCCTTGATAAAGTAGTTCCTAGATCGTGGACACCATGACCGCGACAACCTGACTGAGACGACCGGACTGAGACAAGAAAAGTAAACTTAGTAAAAAAGCAAGATTTCTCTGATCCCCAAAAATAAACAATACACACACCAACAAGCATTGCCCTTGGGTCATTTCATACCCTCAGGGACCAACCCAATGGGCCCAAACTTTGCAGTGAAGGTCCATACGCGAAATGCGTACACACGTGTTTTATAAACATAAAATGTTATTACAATGTTTAATAAATTCCAGGCTTGAAAATAGTCTTTAAGTAATAACTAACACTGTAATATATTTTCCTACATAATGTTTTTCTCAATAATAGTTTGATTGTCGCATGCTTTTGTAAATGTTTGCAACTAACAAAAGACAAAATACTAACCCTGTCATATTTAAAGTCTTAAATGTACGTTTGAAAATAAAGATTTTTATTGGAATGCTTACCGATTTTGTTTTATATTTACTCGTAATATTTCTGTTTTGATTTGTTTTAATTTCTTAGGCTGCACAATCATGAAATGCACAAGTTCATTCGAATTTTCCACGACTAATGAGGAAACAATTACCAATATATTGTCAGTAACAAGCATTTGAAAACAGAAAATAAAATGTTACATTTGTTGGAATTAGGTGAACATAGATACACACACTCACACGTATCTTTCACTTCTACAAAGAATAATTATCCCATTCACAGTATTAAACAATTTTTGATATGCAAGAATGGTGAGAGTGAAAACATATAAACTCTGAGACTAGAAACGGGAATGCCATAGGTAAGATTTAATTGCATGAAGATCATCATAATAAGGTCATCATAATAAAGAAACATGTTATGGAGTTTACATGAGATGTTTTGTTATTGTTCTAATTATTAAACAGTAGGGCACTGTTAAAGGAAGAACAGGTTTACTGCGGGGCCAAACAATGTTCGCAAGTGTCTCTGATAACACGATACATATACACTGTGAAATGACTATTTAATTGTTTTAATAAAACTGAATCAAAGTTTCAAAGTGGAAAATAATGTTGTGAAAGCTAGTGAGATCCCTAAATAAACAGGAGATATTAAAACAGACAATACTATAATAATGACGGCAGCTGTGAAGATGGGGTAGGTGTAATTGATATTGACTTTGTTCAAACCTCCATAATGAGAATGTATCAAATGTCGAGAAGGTGTACTCGTTTAGCAATGATAATCCACAATCTATTTGAGATAAGACCCTGTAGAGAAGCGTTTTTATTGCCATCATGAACATTCCTTAAAAAATATCATTTTTAACAAATTACACCTAAAAATGTTATTGTGGAAAAACATGAAAATATGTCACTTTTGCCAGCCTTTTCTACCAATCTCGTTCGTGATGCAACAGTCAGTCACCTAAACCATCGATTACTCGGAGTGGATAAACTTCGTACTTTATCCGTACTGTTACTAGAAATTGGGAAATTAAAGGTAGCAGAGAAAAAAAATTGTCTGTTTAAATACTAGCTGGAGAAGACGCTGAAATCATCCCTACAGGATATACTAGGTGTTTCACACTCAGAACTGGAAGAAATCGACACGACTTTATATCTTTCCATAATTGCAACTTTTGGCTTTTTTCATGATATTTTTCTAACATAGCACTGTACAAGTGTATTTGGTGTGTTCAATGTAAACTAAAGAGACTAATAAAAATTCTTAATAATAATGCTTCAGTTCTTTAAAACTGTTAAATTCTGTATTTCCTATATGCCTTGACAATACCTTAGTTCATATTTATTTTATTGTTTCTAGCATATACTTGAAAGAACTCCACTCCAAACAATAAAAAAATTAAAGCAGTACCAGATTTGCATATCATAAATTATTTAAAGACACATCATGACGTCAAGCTGTCATCATGACGTTGCGTAAAGCACAGTTATAATACCTCGGGCATCCGATTATATTTCAGTGTCATTTTAATTAACACTTAATTACAGCTATAATAAAAACATTTCATTATATTTCTAATGTGAAAAATAGAATCCCACACAAATGCTTCTTGTAAATAAAATTGATAAAACGGTAATAATCATTTCAATATTCAATATTTTGCTTACCACGACTCTAAATAGATATAAATTATTCAACTTGCTTAATAAATTTTGTATGAAATGGACACTGACGTATGATTATCTGTTGCTCATTGATTCAGTGAACTCATATGTGCAAAAATATTAAATAAAAACAGAAAACATAATAATGAAATAAAAAATGAAGAAGAGTGTTACGGTTTAATAAATTGTGACTACTAAAGTTGAAACAATCGTATGTACTCGGTTCACTTGAAATAAATTCCATTTCATAAAGTACAAAGACATCTCCAGCCATTTAATATTTGTGATATTTTGTGTCATAAAGGATATTATGGTACATTTTATGTGTCTGTCTGTCTCTCATCGCTATGTTTAAGACTACAAAACATATGACCCCCATGCATTTTTGTACATTCGTGCATATTTCTAAGGCAAAAATAATGTATACAGGAATTATACTACTCAGAGAACTGATCTGTCACGACGTGTGTTAAGTTGTCAAACATATACTTATTTCAAATATGAAATGCTTGACATGTCAATATCATGTCATACCCAATGACCTTGTATTGTGATCGATTCCCTTGCATGGCATGTCAATATCATGTCATACCCAATGACCTTGTATTGTGATCTATTTTCTTGAATGGCATGACAATATCATAACGTACCCAATGAACTTGTATTGTTATCGATTCCCTTGCATGGCATGTCTATATCATGACATACCCAATGACTTTATCATGACATACCAATGAACTTGTACTGTGATCGATCCCCTTGCATGGCATGTCTTATATCATGACATACCCAATGACCTTGTATTTTTATCTATTTTCTTGCATGGCATGTCAGTATCATGACATACCCAATGAACTTGTATTATGATCGATTCCTTTGCATGGAAATATGTCTTCCTTACTTTCTATATGGCAAAAGACGTGGGGAAAATTTTTACTGAACCACAATTTTAGTGGAATATCGATCCATTTATCTGATTTACAAGGTCTTCGGAAATTTGGTCTATCTCTTCTAAACTAGATCTTCTTCATCCTACAAGTTTCCAAAATATAAACTCAAATCTAAGGCTAAGTTTGCTGAGGAAGGTGCTTGACTGTAAATGTTACCGATATGAACGTTCTGTTTGCGTAAAGCAAACAAGATGGGTATTAAGAGTATAGGATGACAGCAGTACAACAAAAATAGGAATTACAAAAATTAAGTCTCAGACAAAAGGTTCACCTAAAGTAAAATATTTCGATGAAACAATAATCTCTGAAAAATCATATCTTGTAAGAAGACAAAGTTGTGAATTCTACGAAGATGTATGGAATACAAATCAGCCGCGATATGGTAAAATGATAATACAAGCTTGGCAAATTCAATCACTTATTTGTGTTAAAGCAAAACCAAAGAATAATTTACACGTGAAACTGAGACGACTACGGGCCAGTGAAAGCCTATCGAGGAGCCATCGAATTGTGCTTCTGTACAAAATTACGAACACTTTTTATTTGAAGTCGTGATTGGTGCTTCTGACTTATAAATTACGAAGCTTTTACTTACACGAATTCAAACTATATCTTTATCTCAGATCTTAAAAGACAATCAATATCATTCAGTGAAAATAACAACATTAATGGTCAGTTTATAACACAAAAGATCATTTACTGTCACAAATGTGAGTGTTGTAGATGAAACGTTAAGTAATAATAGTTAATAAAGTAGAGCTAGCACACAGAGTTCTAGACGTATTCTAATAGGTTATCAGCATATCAGATTCACTGATGGGCCAACTCAAATTATTAACGATATTATTTAATATTATTATGACTCTCTGGTGTTTAAAATAAGTAATAGAAGAGCGAAAACCAACAAATTTTGTAAAATACAACAAATAATTTATTTTCCTAGATTACAAGATGAAAATGTAAAACAAACTTACGGTATTGCGAATTAAATCCGAAATAATCATAGAATTACTAACACAAATCCTAACGAATAAAGTTCTGAATAAACTTCAGTGGCATTCCAAATAATTTCCAACGCTGAAGATGTTGACTTGCCTGTAATAGCCTGTTGTCTTTAATGCACGAATGTACAAATGACCTGAATTGTAATGATGTGCCAACAGTCTTTTGTTGAATCACAGTAATATAATCCAAGGTTTCCTTGTTTGAAATCACTATAATTCCCAGTAAATGTCCCTCTCCAGGAATGTTTTAGATAAGTGAACACTTTGTATTTCCAGAGAAGAATAGTTTTAATTAAATACTTTCAGCCCAAATTAAATACTGAATATAATAATGATTCTGCCTGAAGATCTTGTAGCACGAAAATTAATAATTTTCTCAGTGAACAAGATTATAAAGCCCTCTACTTGACATAAGTCATAATTAGAATTTTCTAAACAAACTATTAATGAAAAATTTCATTCTATAAGATTACAAATGTTTACAAGATAAAAGCTGTTACTAAAATTATAATAAAGAACGAGGTAAACACAATGTCCCTGACTCAGACCGAGATCAATATATTTACTTCTGTTGATAGTGATCCTAATATTAAACCCGTACTCACAGACAAAATATTAGCTATTTATTCGTTGTTTATAAAATAAAAAAGTCAATGATTTTGTTCAGGTAGAGGATGAACCTGATTTTGGACAAAGTCAGCTACAAGAGAAAACTTTACATAACCACAGCATACAATGACTAAAACAAAAGCTAATAAACGATGCAAATTAAATATACATGGCACAAGATTAAGTAACCAAGTAAAGATTTTTGAACCCAGTAAGATTCCAATTAATCGCCTTAACCTCATTTGTATAGTTATACAGTTGCCTAAAAAGGGTAATTGTTGAAAATGTTAATAATTATAAAGGTGAGACACTTCTGAACTGCATATATAAATTATTCATACGCATACTGAGTAACAAACTTAATAACTGGGCAGAAAAATATCGTATCTTTATTGAAGCACAACAATGATTAAGAAACCTCATGGGTACGGTTGACACTGTTTTATTTTACATGGGCTCATCTCACAGTATTAATCAAGGTAAAAGGTTATTTTTGCGTTTAACGTGTTTGATTACATAATAAATGATAACGTGTGGTGTAAACAATAAAGCTTAGTTTAAGGCGAAATATTTTAGATATAATGAAATCGATTTACAGCAATGTAAAAAAAAGAGTTAAATATGATAATATGTCAAGTGATGAATTCTCTTGTATAATTTTTATCCGGCAGGGTGAATTTTTATCACCATTTGTTTTGTCAATATTTGCAAAATATTTAGAGGGAAAGTTTACCTTGTATGGCATTAAACGTGTGTGTATATATATATATATATATATATATATA
>JAECUM010047537.1:0-17311 GCA_016617855.1 Megalonaias nervosa
TAATTGTTAACATTTCTAGATGATTTCATAGTTGTCTACATTTTCGGCACAGACTGATTAATGTCAAACATAGAGATTAAACAGAATTTATAGATTGAGTTTCAAGACCCCATTCAGTGAGTTCTACAAAATAGATACGACACCCTGAACTGCTCTTGCATTGAGAGGACTTACACATTCTTACAGTGTAAGTTGTTCTGAAAATACACTTCATCATATTGTGCAATGATCAGTCGTTCCTGCAAATCTCAGAGAAAGTGTATGCTACTTTGTCTAAAGATTACTTGGCGACATGTTAATATGCAAGCTACTTTAACAATATAATTAGCTACCTGTGAAGGCCTTGATCAGTATTTTCTTTGGGAGGACTTACATACTCTCTCATGTTTCTTTTGTGTTCAAAGTAAAATATTTGAACGTATGTAGAAAATATGTTATTCTGATACTGTTTTCTATTTTCAGAAAGTATTCTTTGATATGGTTTTCTAAATTACTAAATTCATTAAAAAAGTGCGCACTGATACAAAATACATTATTTTACACGATAATAATAAATATAATTCCTTGTATCATCTGATGAGAAATCTCAAACATTTGACACATACATTTTGATGCCTTAAACAATCCCAGCAGAAAATGTGTAATCTCTTTCTTCGTGTTATAGTTGTATCATAAACAATTATGGACAATACACGTAGTGGAAATCTTTGAAATATTTAGCCTTGTCACATGATAGGAGAGCAGACAGAACTCACATCATAGTTTCAGTTTACCTGGTGTCATGTGACGCACATTAGCGTTTCTGTACACATATTATTAATAAATATAACAGTTGTGATGGGGTAATGTTTCTTGTAAAACTTCTTAAACCAAATTAAAACGCGATTAGGAGAGCATGTACATTTGTCTTCCAATTGATACATTGGCGTTTGACCTATATGGACAATGAGATGTCATATTATCACTATTTCTGAAAACGACATTTTGTCCTTGTAAAAAAGAATATGCTCCATTTGTAAATAGAATTAACAAATATGCTAATATATTTACACATCACTTAATTTCACAGGATGGACCATGCAGTTTTGTTTAAAGTAACCATGTAATAGCCACGAATAAAATAAAAAAAAAAAAAATCTGATACGTAATTCCACTTAGAGAATAAATTTTCACAATCAGCTTATTTATTTCATGCAAAATGTAATTGTTTCTATTGCCATTGTAAACCATTTGGTCATGCCAAACTATTATTGTTATGTATATCTGTATTATGTGTATTATTTTCATGATGATTGTTTGTAATGGTCATTTATTGAATAATATTTCAAATACTAATTTTCTCTATTATCGTAAATTTGCACTTTAAAAATTAGTCATTCTTATATGGTGCATGAAATTCATTCATAAATTGTTTAATTGAAAATTAGCAAACACAAGTTATGCATTTAATCCAATCATTCACATAATGTGCTCAAACATTTCAGCCCATTAGAAAGTATAACTGTTCCAGAATTACTGTGAATTTATTTGTAAGACATTTTCGGATTATATCATAGTGATTTCAGGAATACTTTGATAAACCAGTACATTAGTGAACATCATTTGGAATACGAATAGAACTCATCTCGATTACTCGATACTTTTGGGCTTAATAGAATATTCACGACTGTTAAGAATTTCTAACATCCATACTGTGACTTTGTATTTTAAGGAAAGAAATCAAATTTTCAGTTTTACAAAACTTGTTGGTTTTCGCTCTTTTCGTTTGTTTGTCTCTAAGACCAAAGAGTCGTAAAAATTACATAAAATGTTTCCACCCCTGAATCGTTTCTCGAGGTTTGGTTGTAATATTTGCACGTGTAGGTACTAGCGTCATTGCAGAAGTACAGTATTGTATCAAAAACTGCATCAGAAGGCCGCTCAATACAAAAGATACGAAACAGAATCCATCAGGAAAAACTGTTCTTTTCTTAAACAGGGCAAAATATAAATAATGGCGACAGGCATGATAGTCAGTTGATACAAGCAAAGGGAAAAATAATATGATACTCAGCTCGGCGTGTATTAATAATAAGAGAGCACGGGAACGTATATTGGACAGGGAACCTAGTATGCAAGTATCACTATGTCTATCTTCTAAGACATGTATATGCGATCTCTGTTTATAAAAGTTGTTTAGGCACAATCGCTTTAAAGTCTAGCGTTTGCTTTAGCAGTGGTCATTTATTATTTTGTCCAGGTATAGCTCCAACCGTTGTTGAAATTTTTATGGCATCTCTTATGAGAAGGGGAGTATTTACGCCAAGGTCGTATAGAAATGGAGATTATCTGTGAGAATGCGAAGAGCATGTTACTTTAGAGTGTTAGCGAAAGATGATACTTACATCAACGAATTCATATACAACAACGGTCACAATATGTGGTGTGCATTTCGTTGTTATATTTATATCTGTTGTTTTATATATCCAATATCTGTTGTTATGTATATCCATACTTTTTGTGAAGTTTGCAGCATGACTGTATCTATTTCGTATGTTTCAACCTTTTGCACGCTGATTGCATAGAGTCTACAAATAGGTGTTGCCAAGGCTCTAATAAAAAACATATTTAGACGTTTGAAGCTATTTTCAGTGGCTAGTTATTGTCAATTGGTTGTGTACTTGAGTAAGCATTGTAATATATTTGATTGACAAGGTGGGTATATTGCGAAATATAGTCGTAATCCTTGGGGATGTATATACGGAGAGGGATGAGCAATTAATTAATTCCTGAATCAAATTCATTCCTATTTCCGATTCTTATTTCATATGTTCTTGTATTAATGTCATTCTGCAGATGTGTTTAATGTCGTGTTTAACTATACTTTGAGAGGAGACATTTGTTTAGATTATTCATTGGAACTCACAACGTTCATTGGATTAAAATATTATTCTGCGACTATTGTGTATTTATTCAAAGGAGTTCTGAACAATGCCATTGTGATACATCGTGACTGTTAGCAGAACAGTACATTCGAGGATCTAGAATTCACTCAGAATATTCGTTTTTAGGACTTGTGATGGAACATTTGCAATTATTTTGGATTTAGTTTATTATACTGTGCTTTCCTCTTCATGATTTATTTTATAACTTTCATAATTAAATTATTTGTTCAGTTTTACAAAACTTGTTTGTTTCGCTTCTTTCTGTTACTTAGTTTATGAACATATGGTCGTAACAGTAATTAAGAGCTCCTTCAGGATATGAATTTCGGATAAGATAAAATTTATTTCTGAAATTTAAGTTCTTTCGTTTAGGAATTTCTTTGTCCCTGGTGTTATGATTTCACAGAGTGAAACCAACCAGATTTCATAATGTCGTCTAGGGTGGTGAGTTTTGTTTCCAATCCCACCCTGGAGGATTTGGAGTGTTTAAGGAAAGATGAGCTGCTGGAGACAGCCACTATTCTATTTCAGACGCAAAACCATCTGTGTTGAAACAAGAAATTAAATAAAAGTTGTGTGCAGTATTTATTAGGAACAAAAAAGTTTAGTACAAGCACTTTGAGTTTCATTAGTAAGTCTATATCTGGCTTTGAAATGATAGTAATGGAATTGCAACTTAAACAATAGATGGAAATAGATCTAAGAAAGCTTCAACTTCAAAAAGAAGAGAGGAAACTGCAGGTGCAAATGCAGAAAGAAGAAAGAAAGATGTCAAGGGAAAACGAAGACAGGGAAATGCAACTGAAATTAAAATAATTAGATCTGGTACATATCCATTTTAATCTCATACGAGTACTTCCAAATCTCAATATAGCACAACTTATCGGAATCAAAATTCTGATAAGTCTGATCAATAATTCGTATTGCTAGCAAATAAGACTCTCCATGTCTAATTGCTACAAATTAAAACATAAGGAACTTAATGAAGACAGAGCTATTACAAATGATCTTATTTCTAGGAGGTCAAGGTCATGGCCATGTATTGGAAGCAATACATTTGTTGAGTCAAAGAAACGAAAGTCTGATTTTGTTATGGAGAATTATGAATCATTCATATTGAAAGGCTCTATATCGCTTATTAGTGATTCCGCCAATCCTATCCCTATAAAACTTTTAAGGAACGCATGAACTTCCCAGAGTAATTTGCTATTAGGTAATTTGCCTTTGTCTGTGAAGTCTTTTTCTAATAAAAGTGTTATTATTCAAGGAGTCTCATCATACTTACTTCAGGACCTGTGACTGCCGGAGCGGTGATTCTTTGCTCATTGAGGACGTTCATATTGGTAGGCAATGACTTAGCCGGAGATAAGTTTAATCCATTTGTAACTGTTATTTTTAATTTGGACCCAAACTTTGATCCTATTGAACATGAAAACCCTGATTGATACATTGCTTGTGCAGTTACTAGAGCTATGACAAAAAGAGCTCTTGAGAATGAAGGAAAATATTTCTTTAGCTGATACATTTATTGGTCAGTATCTTGATAAGGTCATCATTCCTCCACGTACCGAACATTAAAAAGGTATTAATCATAGTGATCCTCTTTTTACTACCCATTCTCTCGATTCTAATAAGGGTTACAAAAGACAATCGCTAATTGTCTAACAGGAACCAGATCATGCTATATCCCATTTGTTTCAGGGGACTATTAGTGAAACTTAAACCACACATGTATCAGACTGTTATTTTGTTCAAGATGGGGTCCTTATGAGAAAACGGAGGCCACCTGAGGTAGTTGCTGGTGGCTGTGACGAATGGTCAATGCACTATGTTCCGTATTATTAATTTGTATTGTTTATTGGTTTTTTTAAATGATCATATGCTATATACATTTGTATTAGGTACATGACCTTGTAGAAAATCAAGTCCATGTTGTACCTGCCCACTAACATTTATTTTGTAAACGATATAATACATAACTAATATTGTCCTATGATTATAGTTTAATTAGTCAGATAATTATTAAGTACACGTTAATTTTTTCTCTGGGTCTCTGACAGTGGAATTCCCCCATAAAAACCTGGTCTACCTGATATTTCCCATGTTCTTTATTATGATTTAGTAATAGGCCTTCTTTTGTTGAGAACTTAAAAGTCTTCTAGAAATGAACTTTTGACCCTCATCCTGGTTCTGTTTATGTGTCTTAGGTTTTTTAATATAATCTTGTTTACTTGAGAAATTACTCATTCTTGCATTTGACATCTGATGCAGAATAAGTGCTATTGTTATGTTCAGTATTTCATTTGGGTGGAATTATTTATTAAAATTGTTATTCACCAGAATTACAAAGGGCTCATCAATAATATTCTTTGACGGGAACATTAATTTGGAATTTTGGGGAATTCAGGCAAGAATATATTTGGATTATATATTGTGATACATCAAAACACTGTTAGCACATCGTCACACTACAGACCACTGGCATATTAGCATATTTGTAATTACACACACATCAACACATTTAATATTGGAAATTATTTGGAATACCACTGGAATTCAGTTGGAACATCATTCATTTGACCTTGTGATAACGCTATTAGGACTATTTGGGATTTAATTCGCATTACCTTAAGTTCTTTAAAATATGCACTTTGTATTCAAGGGATATAAATTATTTGTTAAATTTTATAAAACTTGTTGGTTCTTGCTCTTTTGAGTTACTTTGTGTCACACCATAGAGTCATATTAACTTTTAAAGTTGTCTAGCCAATGAAATTCCATTCAATGGTTATTTAGGAGTCAATAAGACTTCACGTTAGGGATCAATTCAAGAATCGTTAAGTTTAAATCCTTTTGAACTTCCTTTGGCCATACTGTCCGTGGATCATTGAAGGTTTTAAGGAGAAACTTCTTTCTACCAAAGATTAAGAGCTTAATCTTCTTTATCATGTCTCTAAGCTTGACAATAAGTTGAAAATACGTTGCTAAAATCCTACGAGGTAGGAAGAAAATAATTTTCAATATACACAATCAAAAATGTAGAAAACATATGACAAAACTTCAAAGGCAAACAAACGTTTCAGCCTGGTGATAATGTTCTCGCTCTCTTGCCCATATCTCAAAATCCTCTTTAGGTTAAGTATTATGCTCTGTATACAGTTAAAAAGAATGTTACTTAAATTATATTATCAACACTCCTGGGAGGCGGGAACATACACAAATCTGCCATATAAATATATTAAAGGAGCATGTAGATAATCTCTAAGGTCCTCTTAATCATACTATCAACTTAGCTGTACCTTTCCCACAGAGTGTGGTTTTAAACGATGTCTTGCAATCAGACTGTAGTGACTTTGGTGTAACCAGTCTTCGGAATTCCGGTATTTGAAATAATCTGGACCAGAAACTTTTGCATCTACATACGCACGAAATGAATGGGTTAAAACAGCTGATTTGTGAATATGTGCGCTTATTTCCAGCTGTTCCAACACAAACTAATAAAATCTACACGATTTTGAAATTGTAGATTCTGCGCATGTGAAACAGCATCTTTACAAGATGAACCCTCTCAAGCAGAAATGTTTGAGAAAGGAAACTGAATATAAGTTTCAGAATGATTTTATTGAAGCAAGCAAAGTAATTCAAGTTCGCCATTGATACTAGTGCCAAAACCAGATAATACTTTACCTATGTGCACTGACTACTGAACAATGAACAGTGTCACCAAAATAAATTCATTTGCAATACCAACAAAGCGATGACCACATTGACACAATTGGTAATGAAAAATATGTTACCAATTTCGACGTGTAGTGAGAATTTTGGCAATTTCCACTTACGGAAGAGCAAACGAAATGTCGGCATTTGTATCTTTCACGTGGACTTTATGGATATAAAGTGAAGCCTTTCGGTATAAATAATTCTCTCAACATTCGAGCGTTTAATGAACATGGTACTACTAATGTAGATGGCTTTGATGCACATATCGAAGACATCATTATACACAGTGACGCCTTAAAGACCCCCTGGAAACTATCCGGAAATTCTTTCGTAGATTGCATAAGACAAATTGTCATTTAATTGGATTAAAAATGAGGTTTTGCCGAGCTTGTGTTACATTTTTAGGAAACAATGTGGAACAAGGTCAAGGTCAACCTATTAAGATTAAGGTTTGCTCTTGCAGGAATATAACTCCGGCATTAGGCACATCAAGGGAAAAAGTAATCTGATTGCAGATGCACTTTCACGAAGCTTTATACTATAATGCTTTGTTTTATATATTTTGTGTCATTCATGAGGCATTTGTCTTTTCCGATATGAGGCAAGGAGTTATATATATATATATATATATATATATATATATATATATATATATATATATATATATATATATATATATATATATATATATATATATATATATACGTGTGTGTGCGTGTGTGTTTGTGTGCGTGTGTGTGTTTTACTTTTGGTGCATGACTGTATCTATTTTTTTGTTTCAATTCTGTCACGTAGACTGCACAGGATCTGTAAATAGATGTCACGTTTCTAATAATCAACATATTTACAAGTTTGGAGCTATTTATGGTTGGGTAGTTAAGGTGAGGAGGTTGTGTACATGAGTTAGCATTGTGAAATATTTGATGGAATAGTAAGGTCTGTCAAGTGGTGCATATTGCGAAATATAGTCTTAATAGGCTGTTGGAGATGTATATAAGAACAGAACTGAAACATTAATTCATTCCTGATTCAGAGTCATTAAAAAAATATAAAACGTCAACGTATACACGTACATTATGAAAGCTTCTTTTTGCATTAAAATGGTTTATCCCAGACACAGCTGTGGGAATTGAAATACTTTACGGCAGTACGATTTTTCCGACTCAAGTAAGAGAAGTTTAAACTGAAGAATGTATGAATGGGTAAGTTCAAAATCACAGTAGACTAAATGTGTTTGAAATATAATCAACGCAAGAATACCTCTTTTATATCAGTTTTCATATGCACAACTAAAGAAATGTATATCCTCATGAAATATATTTTTTTCTTAAATATGGTTGTCTTCAAAATAATATTGATTACATAATCGAAACTGAGCATGAAATTACTTTGACTCATTTAATGGAAGACGATAAAAGATTGTACACATTACCTACATTAGGAGGACAACTCCATATTTACACACTCACATTAGGAGGACCTCTGACATTAGGAGGATATCCTCCTAATGCTTCCTCCTAATGTATGTGGAGTAACATGTGAAAATATTTAGATGTTAGAATTTATATAAGCTTTAAATCTTTCAAGTAGATTAAAATTTTGACCCAACAGGATTCTATTTTGTTACGTGCTAATGGAACTTTTTCATCAAAGGCACACCGAGTACAACATGCAGCGTCGACGCTTGTAATGATAGAGACCAGGCTCAAACAGCCGGTAAGAGACCAATCTTTATTTCAGAGAGGTCGAATGAAACTGTTTCAAGATTGTATAAATGATGCTAACCTGCCATCAAATATGGCTGCCATTACTAAAAATAAGGAAACTTTAAATGTCATAAAGGATCGTTCTGACAATTTGCCCTGCGAACTACCACGGCATTTGGCTTTTTGATGTAGTTTTTCAGTCAGACAAGACCTCTCAGGCCCACCTGGAACTCTTGTTAAATAAAAGACTTGATCCTGTTTGTAAGGGAATGGAACGTAATGCATACGCAATGCCTTTTATTGATTTGTAGATGCTGCATATGTGAAATTTCAATTTAAAGGAAATTTAAAAAAATAAACATGGATGTGACACATTTATTTTCATTTAATTTGGGTACAATCAATAGATACAGCATCTGATCTTTTTTGAAACCAAATCTGTAAATAAATGTGAATAATATTAAACTACATAATCAGAGAATTGAAGTTTTAACAAAAGAGTCCAATGAGTTTTCATGAACTCAGCAGAGGCTGTCTCCGAGAAATGTTTAAACTGAGATATTTCACTGTACCTAGCAAATTTTGAAGCTAATATTCATTTCATTTCTAAAGTCAGTTTTACTACCAGTATGTATACAAACGTAACATATGTAACTATACGTGTATTTATAAGTATAACAGTGAAGGTTAGAATCCTGCCATTATATCAGCCCGGGATGGCTGCCGTAATGTGTCCTCTGGTAACTCCAGATGCCTCAGTACAAAATAATCTATTTGTGTTGTTGTGATGTAAACCATCAAATCAAACCAAACCATGCACGTTTGGAGCAAGTCTATCAAGGAGAAGTTTATTGAGGGATATAAACCCATGGCAATAAACTTGCAGCATCACGATTATTACAATAATAATAATAATAATAATAATAATATTAATAATAATAATAATAATAAAGTAGTTCAGTTCTATATATCAGTCAAGTTAATCCAACGGTGTATTTTACATCTTCATTATTGAACTAACTTACCCCAGATAACTTTTGTAAACCGTACCAGAAAAATAAAATGCCAGGTTTCACGCTCTGAAAGGAAACTAATATAATGGAGAAGGAATGTGCTAAAGGAAAGAAAACAACACTGAGGCCAGCATATGCTGTGATATTAAGACTAAAACTTCTGATTCACAAGTTCGGGGAATATGGTACCTGTAGTATTGAGAAGCTCTTTATATAATAATGGAGTGAACTCTTATACGGGAGTCTTTATTATTCCCATTGAAATATAATTTAGTAATTGTCATATATCCTTTTTTTATCTATATTTACTTTCTCTCTCCAGAGGAAAAGAAACCAAGAAAAAATGGATAAAAGAAGAAAAGATGCATTCTTCACAGCATCTGAAATATGTTTCCTGTCAGAGAGAGTGCCTCGAAAGAAGACTGAGTGAATTCCGTATATGATGCAGATAATGGTGACTGCATGTCAGTTGTGGAAAATGCAATATTTAGCATGAAACCAATCGAAGATTTTCCCTTTTACTTGGAAAGGCATCACTGGATAATAGTTGTTTTTTTATAGCTTTTATTTATGGATCCGTATTAAACATAATGGTCCAAATTGTTTGGTAAAATTGAAAATCAATTTAAGGACTAGTACAATTTAGTACAAGAAATTAGCTTATATCACTGTATGTATAAATGAAACATTCAGCGACAATGACCTTGCTTGTATTGCTACATTATGTTAGAAATGGGGTTTTATTGATAATTATGTTACCGAATATGAAACCACTGATTTTTGACGAAAGGTTTGATTTCTGATAAACACATATTAAGTTATGTGTGTTGCTTGGACAAAAGTGAGATTCCTACGGGTATGTGCATCCAATTTCTGAGCTGATATATCTTGGGGTAAGTATATTGCTGGAAAAAAGAGAATCGTTTCAAAATTTGTGTATTAAATTATATTACACTATGTTCCTATTGGCTGATAGATTTCAAAATTCCTTTCCTTTATTGTAAAAGGGTATCTCAGTTATTACTCTCCGTTGACAGAATAACATATACATATATCCAACCTTAGGATTTTGGTGTTAATGATTCATCTGAATGTTGAGCTTTAGGATATTTAAAAATATTTTAAAATTTTGAACGGTTGTTAACATGTTTGTAAAGGTTACAGAACAATGTTTACAACGTTCCGTACAATCGATGTTTGATAATGAAGCAAAAAGGTATGAAAACGTAGCCAAATATACAAAAGTAATGTGAGTTATCTGCCTCGCAGATGCACGTCGTGAACTGCCTTATCTTTTCCATGTCGGTATTTTGATATGTTGCTGAAATAAGAATATAGTATATAACTCATAAGTATCTCAAGAAATGTTAATACATACAAATTTAATGGTTCGCAAAATAATGTAAATCATAACGTGCAGATAAGAACTACTAAATTTACATAAATGATATTTAAATCATTTTGTTCCGATGTAATTTGAGAACAATTAGGCGTATTGCCGTTTCATCGCATTTTGACAAGGTATGTTCAAACTTTTCATCAAAAATATCTTGTTATACCCGTCGGATCTCCATCGGCGATGTAACCATAACCGATAAGTTACATCCCTACTTAATCTAATATGTATAGCTGTAACAATTTTTCAGTCATATCGCTACGTTGTCTGCAGTGTAGCAGTTTATAGCGATGTCTAGCATTGGAGCATCAAACCGCAGACATGTAACATCATGTCCCACCCAGTCACATTATCCTGACACCAGATCGACCAGTCCAAACACCACACTCTTAAAGCCTAGCGAGGCATCTGTTAGTACCATTTTTATAAGTCTTTGGTACGACTCGGCCGGGGTTCAAACCCGCGACCTCCCTCATCCGAGGCGGACGCTCTAACCATTAGGCTACCAGAGCGCTCTGCAATGAAGTTAAATTATGTTCTGTTTTGTTCTGTCATAAGCGCTCATTAATTTTTTTTTTCATAACTGTGTAACTGATATTAAATTTTGTGAAAGATACTATACAAGTAAGTTATTGTTTAATATGTATCAGTCAGAGAGAGAGAGAGAGAGAGAGAGAGAGAGAGAGAGAGAGAGAAATAGAGAATGCCGAATACACAAAAGCTATTTCCGTTTTCAATCTTCCGTGTAAATACCTACCAACTGTTTTATTAATATTTTGGTACTAGGATTATTTTGAATAAATAGTAAGGTGCTTGTTTTATTTCTAAATACGTACATCCTTCTGCAAGAAATGAATTAGAAAATTATCACAATAGTGTTGGCTCTGAAAGTCCACAACGTTATATGGTTTAAAATTGAAAGAATGTATAGGAATCTTTGCTGATTAAACAGTTGTATTTTCTAAGGCTGGGACTTCTATTTGTGCAAAGGGCTACGTTTAGTTTACTGCAGGTAAATTTTCACACAATCAGGAACTGTGTAAATGATCTTGAGTGTGGTACAAGAAGTTGTTGGTTAATGCGCATGTCCAGGGAATTTTACGGTTTCATTATTAACATAGTAATGATAGATCTACATCTAACAGTACGATGCAAGATCAAATAGATCTTAAAGATGTTTTACATAAATCAGCAGATATATTCAATTTCGAATATTCTTATAAAATTAACCATGTTATATTATATTAGAATATATGTTCTGGTTTTCCTGTAGCAAGTTTCAATGGTACTTTAACACTTATTTAGCTATAAGATGTATCAGATATTGGATTTAGTACGTTTCCCAAGACGAAATTTGGCTAGCTTTGGTTGGCATCCAAATCGGCATGTGTATTTAACGCGCACGAAGCTCTAACAAGTGATCTGGCGCATGTTAATATTCTAGCAGTGACAAATGAATACACTCGTATCCAGGACTTAAACCAGTATAAATTCTCAATTACTTGTATGAATGGAACGCTGGGAGAAGGGTGTAGGTGTCTTTAATCATAGGTTATGAAGACAAGAATGTGAATTGATAAACTGAGTTGCACAATTGACACTTCTTCACTAAACTATTTCTTATTATTATGGCAATCAATAGTACGTCTTCATATTATCAATGCATCTTGAATGTTCCTTATTATAAATATGCTGAACAGTAATTCAATATTTGGTGAGCTGTGGAGCCAGTGCGAACCATTTTTATCACTTAAATGCAAACAATTTTCTGAATAAACCAGGACCTCCTTGGAAGTCAGTACAAGTGATTTATTTTTACCCATGTTGGAGAATGTACTCCGTGCACTCATATCTTTTGTAAACGTTCCGAAAGGTAAGTGTCACAAATAGTTCACTCAACTCCTTACAGGCAATTTTACAATCCATATAAACCGTGTGGATGGCAGACAGGTATTATATTTATCTCTTTAACAAGCCATTACAGAAGTATATCTCTGTTCTCTTTATTTGCATTCATTTATGCAATACAGTTATATAAACAAATTATTGAAAATAAGTTTTTAAACTAGACCATGGTTCACATTGGTATTATTTTACCTCACGAATAGAAGTATAATAGATCAACCTTATATCCCATTTGTTAAAAGAAAAATAGACTTCTTCCATTAACTTATTATAAGAAAATTTATGTTATCATGCAAGTACATACACATATTTTAAATAAATGTAGGCCTGGCTGTTACAGCGTTGCGAAAATTAACTTTGATGTATTTTAATGGTATTTTTAATTCAGAAACATAGAAAACAAATATTAACTTCTGATCAGAAACAAAAGCTATACAGACGCTAGATTTCCTGCGACAAAAAGCAAATAGGAAAAGAGGGAAAGAAAGAAACGATCGAAAAAGAGAAAGGAAGGGTGGTGATGGTGATGATGATGATGATGATAATTAGTAGTAACGGTGGTGGTAGTGGTAGTATTAAACTTAAAAGCTGTAAAACTGCATGCAATAATACAAAGTCACCATTGTTGCAATCATAGTGAAAATTCTTATCATACCATCCATGTCTGGCAATAAACAACAGCAGTATTGATATAGAACATTTTTACTCAATCATGTTTTGATCGTTTATATTTTGAGATATACCGTTATTATTCTAATAGTAATCCCCCTTTCTAATACCACCACTCCCCTTACAGAGGAACATAAATTCCCAACCTGTCGAGGCTTGTAGATCAATATATATCCATTATGGTATGTCAAAAAAATTCAAACAGTACGTTATTAGTCCAATGAAGAAAGGACGTTAGAGAACTTGATCAGCTGTTACATGCGTATTAAATATAACTGTTTTATTTCAGACTTGTTGCTGGGGCCCTAGTCTATTTTTAGGCTGGTTTTTGCGGCATTGTTAGGACGATAATACTAAAGCTAATAGTACTCTAATAAACACTCCCTATTAGAATAACTACGGTGTTTATTTTCAAAACACAAATAGCTCTTGTAAGTAAAAGATAAACACTACAATCAGAGTTGTTTTCCTTCTTCTCAAGAATACGTACATAAATCAAATCAATTTGCTAGAACAAAGTGTTGTTTACGATATTTGCAAAACCAGCTATTCAGTTTGCATTTTTCCCCATCTAAGGTCTATCCATTAATAAACATAACTGAAGTTTCTTCTCTGTGTTAACATGAAACTATATAAAATACATTTGTATTACATACCCATTTTAATTTGCATAGCCGATACGGAATACGATACAGATATTCAGTCTGTTATTCCATATCACACATCTAAAATTTCATAGTTTGTAACGACTTTTACAATTTAAAAGATTTAATTATAGCCCACTTATAGAATATCTTGAATGATTAATTGCAATACATTTTACATTATTCATAAAGTTTGCAATTTGTAGAAATGCAGTCATATGTGCTAATCATTACGGCTTTTGACGTTGGGGATAATGGAATATTGACATAAGTAGTGACTGCAGTTTATGGGCAATTCACGGTATCTACCGGTATCTACCGCCAAGAAATTAGTGTAAGTCGAGGTTAAGAATAATATGTTGGACAGGATGTTTGACAATGGCTTCTCAGATGATACTTGCGTGCACAGTGACACCAAAATTGGCACAGAGAGAGTAGAGAGAGAGAGAGAGAGAGAGTAGAGAGAGAAAGTTTTATATATATATATATATATATATATATATATATATATATATATATATATATATATATATATATATATATATATATATACTAAGGACTTTGCGGCTACAATCTGGAATTCACAGGTTAATAATGCCAAGTACAAAAGACTCCGGGATTGATGACAAAACTTTAAAGCATTCTTGAAAATGTCCCCACGTTGCATGAAAGGTTGACCTGATGTTTATTTCAGAACTTAAATCTTTGCAAATCTGTTTACTTTAATGAAGCCGGACGGCTTGTACAATAAACCAGAATATTAATAGCTATAGTTCCCAGCCATGGCAATGACAACAGGGGGAAGATACATTCCACAGTATAAACAATTTTAACTGCCGAACTTACCCAAAATCGATCTCAGTTTCAGAGTTTCAAAATTATTGTCTGCGGAATAGTTTAAAAAGTTTAATAAGGAACGTTTATTTTGTCTATTAATACTACTGGTGACTCGAAAATGTTTATAAAATCTGACGAGACAACTGCCACATGTTTGCAACATTAAGGCAGACACATCGAATACAGGAGCAGCTGTTTTGACAGTGATACAAATGTATAAGAATTACATATAGTTACAATATTGTTGAGCCTTTTTCATTGACTGGGCACATGCAGGGAAGTGTATGGTTGTTTATATTGAAACTTTTTCCGACGTTCAAGTAGAAAACAATGAGAAGAAAATAGAACAATATTGTTTAGAAATTTCTTCTTAAATATATCCAAATTAATATTTAAAGTCGTCCAGATGTTAGACAGATATCGAATCGTCGTTTTCTTAATGATATACATGCTTAAATTATCAGCATTAATTTCAGTGTATCAATACTTTCTTTAAAAAACATTATCGATCTTCTTTATTCTGTTAAAAGAAATTATCTGATACATATTTGTCTCTGCTTGCAAACCTAATCTGAATCGTGTTATTTCATATTTACTCCGTTTTTGGACTGATGCATATGAGATGTGCATATTGGTTTGTATGGTTCAATAGAAAGAAATAATGACCAAACGAGGACATGATTTGTAACGCTCAGCACAAGTTTTTTTATAACTACATAAGGTCTGGGCAATCTGTTTTTGACGCCAACACAAAAGGGGACGTCCTTGTATCGAAGCGTAACACCGGTATGTTGGTGTCTACACTCGCCGATATTCCAGATTTACACAGGCACAGAACCTCACACACATATGCACAATCATTTACTTCATAATCCATTACATGTGGCCTTAAATTTTGCAGCTTTATACAGTTTCTTAATTCCATACCACAAAATTAAAAACACGTTAATTGATCAAAAATAATTCGAGAGTAGATTAGACCTAAATAAAAGATTACATACGTGTATACCGTGTAGTATGTGCTATGTACACATGTGAAATCCAATTATTTCTTCTCTGAAGCATTAAATGCCTGTAAAAAAGGGTCTTAACCAACAAGATGTGATCTGTGCTATTAACAAAGGAAAAGTAATACAAAGCAAATAACGGTTATAAATTACAAATTATAATACATTAATAATGTGCTTGTTTTGGGGATGGCTGTCTAGTATCCGACGACACTTCAGCAAGGTCTTCAGCGATGATCATCCTAAGGTCAGGTCACGCAAAGTGACAAACGTCTCTATTACTGGAACAAGAGCACATTCACTCCTAACCAGAAACGATCATAAAGACAAAATTAGAAATACGGTAGGTACCATAGCATCCATAGCAATACACCAAGGTCGCTATCGCAGGCTAAATTTATAATGGGAAAATTGGTCAGGACAAGCACTATTTTTTTTCATCGATGCCTCCAAGAGGTTTCTAGAACTCGTAGAACAATCGGATACCATGCAAAGCTTCCCGTGACCAGAAACTATCCCGAAAACCACCGACAGCCTAGAATCGATAGAGTAACCCTGGTTTTGTTTTGGACACGGCTACAGAGAGCTTATAGTGACCAGTTCACACACCACAATTAGCGAGGCGCCAACACACATACCGCAATGTCCCCACATCTAAAACTATACGATAGACTCAACAGCCCATTAGATAGGTGTCCTTGTAGAAAACATTGAGACCCCACAATTAGGAAAATAAGTTCGACAACTAAAAGAAGACAAGCAACTCGACAATCAATTACAGAAATGTTGTCGTAGCAAAATACAGTGTTCGGGCGGTATTCAGGCAGCACGAGAGCCATGGAAAGAGAAGAAACAGTCCATATAACCTTTAAAGAAATGGAATTCTAGCCGGTAAGAGGGCGGAGGTATAGATCAAACAAGAGAACACTTTCATGTCTTCATTGAGGACCTCTAAGGATTTGGGTACCTATCAAAGTGAGACGTTGTATATATCATTTGAAAGACGACATGGACGAACGGGTAGAAGAGGTCCGCCAAGTAAACTATGGGAGCCCTCCACCTCGACAAACGCAAGTGCGAAATTCCGATATAGTACATACTATCTTCAGGACGACAAAAACGGACATGGGAAGAACATTCAAAACAGATTGAGCTCCTCACCAACCAAAAAGCATGCTTCGCTTGGGCACATATCTTCTATCCTAAACCTGCAGACGAAGTAGTATATATCCCCGTACGCGTGCATAAAGAACCATTGACACAATAGAGATTAGCGTTGTAAGAGATCGTAGTCGAGGAAGAAATGGCCTACCAGACGGCGGTGGAGGTATCCTTGCCAGAAGAGGCATCAAACCCTCCAGTTAGCTTTTTGAACGCAACGCTAGGGAAGATCACTGTGGAAAACGCAAGTGGCACGAGGACAATAGATGTGCGGCCATTCTTAATTTTGATCACTGTCGATGCCGAAAACTAAAGTTACCGTGCCAAAA
>JAECUM010047538.1:0-11507 GCA_016617855.1 Megalonaias nervosa
AAAACAAGTTATCGGCTCTTTTTTTACAATTTACCTCTGAAGTTCAGGAAGTGAAAATGACCAAGTGGAGCTAGCACTTTTTTGAAAGATGCACATGCACATCTGGAATAAGGCCAAACTGTATACTCTATAACCCATATTTCACCCATCAATCATACACCAAAATAAAGGGAATTAAAGGTTCTTTGAACAATGCCTAAGATATACAAGGTCTTTTTTAAATAGCCAGTATAACCAGTGAGGAAACCTGGGGAAATTCTTTTTCTTTAAAATTCTAACCCTATGCAAAATATGAAACTGTAGAGCACCACCTTAAAAGAAATTAAAAAATTTATGTAATTATTTTTCTTATTTTCATATCATTATGTATGATGTTCTGAATAAAATGGTACATTAACATTGATTTTTATGCATGAAAATAAGCTAATTATGCTTATTTTGCTCTTGCTTACATAATTTGCTATGAGGCATATTTGTGTGAGTAGTGACCATAATTATGGGGAAATTAGAAGTCTTAGAATATAGGAATAAAGTCAACTTAAATTTAAAACTGTTGCATTAAGTTAAAGAAATATATAGTGAAAATGTTTCTTTTCATTTATTTGCAATGAAATTAAAAAATAAATGATGATAAAGCAAATTTGCTTTCTTCCATATTAAACAATAAGCAAATATTTTACCCTTTGACCTTTATGAACCTCATACGTTCCATCCCTTTTCAAACTGTAAAATTTATTGTTGACATCTCAGGAATAATTATGGCTAGTTTCATGTTCCTGTCTCTCAGCATAACACAGGTTGCTATGTTGACAAAATGTAATATGCATTTTTAAAATGGCTCACTTTTTATCATAAGGGGGGAGGCTGTACTTGTTTGAGACTCTGACACTAATAAATACTGTTCTGTGGGGGGAAATACAGGAGAATTATTCAAAAGGACTGTTTTAATGCTTGTGACTTAAATATTTCAGCCATACAATCAAAATTAAATCATATAATAATAATACCTATGTGCTCACCAGTTATTACGTACTTTTGAGACAGTGACGTATGTAAGGTGAAGTTGTTTGCATTTAAAATATGCACAATGGAGAGAATGTTGCCATACCTCTATGCTACTTTGATGTAATGTGGCTGACATTTCTTTGGATATTGTACTTTTGGAAATTGTAAATGATCTTAGCACACTGCTAACTAAAATGACTGCTCCCTTGTGCTCCAAAAATCAGCCTGAATTTGTCATAAGTACATTATCCTTAGCAGCTATTAAAATAGGGAAAATGAATTTTGCCAGACTAGAAAATACCAGCTTCTGAAAGTGCAATGAATGAATTACCAATATATAAAATGTAAAAAAAGTTATTGGCTCTTTATTTTTACAACTTACCTCTGAAGTTCAGGAAGTGAAAATGACCAAGTGGAGCTAGCACTTTTTTGAAAGATGCACATCTGGAGTAAGGCCAAACTGTATACTCTATAACCCATATTACACCCATCAATCATACATGAAAATAAAGGGAATTAAAGGTTCTTTGAACAATACCTAAGATATACAAGGTCTTTTTTAAATAGCCAGTATAACCAGTGAGGAAACCTGGGGAAATTATTTTTCTTTAAAATTCTAACCCTCTGCAAAATATGAAACTGTAGAGTGCCACCTTAAGTGCAGTGTATGATGCAATATTTGTTAGCGTTATTGCCCTTTTTTCTTTTGTCTTAAGTGTAGTGTATGATGCAATTTTTTTTTAGAGTTATTGCCCTTTTTGTCTTACATCTTAAATGCAGTGTATAATCCAGTCTTGTAAACAGACATGGTCCCATAGTTTTGGATGGATTGTAAGGAAACTTGGTAAAGTTCTTCACCGGAAGATATGCGTATCAGCAAATCACTTTGCAGTTACAATTTATTTGAGTTACTGTGTTTTTGTTTTACACTTTAATACATTGTTTGACACAAAATCATTAGTGCAACTATTTCCAGTTTTTCTTGTAGATTTTTTTATGAGTTGTTGTGAAACTTAGTATATATAATGGTTATCATCTTATGATGTACATATTGACAAATCTTTTTCTTCCATGATTTTTACAAGAGTTTTTGCCCTCTTTGACTTGTACCTAGGTGGAATGTATGGCAGCATTTTTTGAATGCCACTACTCTTGCAGTTTTTAGTGGATTGCTGTGAAACTTATTATATATTATGGTCGTCATCATAAGATACGGATATTTGACAAATCATTGTACTCCAACAATTTTCATAACAGTTATGTGCTTTTCTTAAAACTATTGATTCATCTTCATTATGGGATAGGGGTAGTATGACCATCTTGAAAACTTCATTATCACCACTTCTCATAGATGGCTGGTCATGTCGACATTGTGCTTCACCAAAAGACATAATATAATGTCAAGTTGGTACTAAATAGAAATGGTACTAATCCACTATGTCCATCATAACACCCATCTTGAAAATCTTGTTACCATGACTTTTTCTAAACAGAAAATCATATCAGCATGGGCTTCCCACCAGAAGACTTTTCATGATGCCTTGTTGGTTGTAAATGAAAATTGTGCCAATCTGACATCGAATAGTATGTCCACCAAGGCAGCTAATTTGAAAATCTTGTTATTGTTGAAGAATATCAGAGATGGTTTTAACACTCAGCAGTTGAAAGGAAGAAATGGTCTTGTCTGGAATTCCTGGAAATTCTTGTCAGGCAGTAGAGTATCGGTCCCCTTGAGGGGGACTCTTCTTGTGTTTTTGTTTGTTTGAACAGCATTTTGAAGGCATTCACTATAGTATGCTAATGTAATGGGAGCTAAGTGCATTTTCCCAGAATGCACCTAAGCAGCCAACCCAGGCTGGCCTGGGTTGGTATCAAACCTCTAACCCTTGGATTACAAGTCCTATGCTCTACCTACTGAGCTACCATGGCTCCCTAAAACTGCATGTTCATTGTTTAATTTATGTAGTTTTAAAAGCTGGTAAAATATTTAGACAGTTTGGGTACATGATCTTAATTTTGTAACTTGATCTGAAAAAAATGGAAACATCTACAATCAGATTACTTATTTTCTTGAAAAATATGAATGTACTTTGATTCATTGGGAGGGATAGTTTGATTGATTTGACTGGTTTTCATGCTGAGAATCCCACTGCAAGTTTCTTTATTTTTTTTCCCCCTAAACATTTAACTGCATAATTTATCTGGTGACAATTCACATCATATGAAAAGACATATTTACAATGTCACAGATAAGATTTGTGGACTTTTCTATAGATTTTTCTTGTTGTATGTTTTGATTTCTTTCTTTACCATTAGGATGTACTCAGACTTTTCTGAATAAATATATAACACATTTCCTGAAGCACAAATCAAGTCATGATTTAACAGATTTATGCTTATTGTCTTTATGAGATTTTAATGTTTGTCTTCTTTACTTTCCTTTTAGTTCTTTGAATCTAGAAATTATTTTATTATATGTAAATTATTGTTGTTCTGCAGGGGAGAAGTCTGAATGGGAAGTGTGGATACTTTCCAGCTACATATGTTATCCCTCTACAGGATGGACAGAGGGTATTTCAGGTCCTACAGCCACTGAATTTAACAGATGGATACTTTGGGGTTAAATTCCACAAGGACCAGGTACTTAATCCACATGCAGTACTGTAAATTGTCATTACTGTCTGTCTGTCTGTTCATACCTTCTTAAGCATTTATTACCATCACGTCACCAATGCATGATATCTCTCCCCCAACAACACACAGTGGTTTTCACAATTATTGTCATGATATCACTTTTATCACATTATTAGCGAGTTTCCTCTTCATATCATTTTTATCACATTATCAGACTAGTATCCTGTTCATCATATCATTTTTATCACATTATGAGACCAGTATCCTGTTCCTGATATCATTTTTATCACATTATGAGACCAGTATCCTGTTCATGATATCATTTTTATCACATTATCAGACCAGTATCCTGTTCACAATATTATTGTTATTATATGCTCATTATCTTCTCCTTTAACTTTACATTATCAGAATCATGCAGTAAATTTCCATACTGCACTGCTTCATACTGCACGACATATATGTCTAAAAATAGTATTGTGTGTTAGCAACTACTTTTGATTGTAAATGAGCGATGAACACTCATGTAGCAGATGCAGGAACTTTTGATTTATTAGATTTGTTTCTGGATGAACTAAATAAGCTATTTGGTCCATTTGAAAGTTGAGATGATTATGTTGATAATGTGGATGAGTTCACTGAGTCATGAAAGAAACTTTCAACCAAGCAAACAAATGAACATAATATCCATAATGTCCAAACAAACATGAGGCATGCAGTATTGAAATTACCATTATGATCATTTAAAACAGTTATTTAGGAGAAATGCTATTCCAAATCTAATAGTCAGACTATGACCCATGCTCTCAGTGGGTCTATAAAAATAGCATTGAAAAGCATATTGAGACTAAGGGATAGCTGTTCTTCCTCAGAGATGTCCCAATTTACAAGTTAGTCCAAACACTAAATTCAAAACAAAAAATTCAATTGAAGAAGGTGGCTTTTGGTACAAAACTTAGAGCCTTGGAGCCAATAAGCCAAGCCAACAAAAGAAGTCTTATTTCTGCAGGAGAAATGGGCTGTAACACCACAATTGTTTTGCAACTTTTCCTGCTTTACTTTTGTGAGACAAATGTTTCAATTTATAGAAGTCTTGCAGGTCATGTAAATAGTTGGGGTCACTTCAACAAAGAGCATGCAAGTGACAGTGCATAAAGCATAGAAGTCAGAAGGTTGTAAACCAAGGATACTAATAAGATATCTAAAGTTTGAAAATAAGGCAAACATGCACAAATTTGTTTCAAGTTGGTTTCTGTAATTTTTTCATAAAAAATAAGAAATGGTCATTGTTAAGTATATCGCTTGAAAATTTTTCCATGACATATAATTTCAGTGCATAATTTGATATATATACATTTATGATACATTCATCACCGCTATATTGCAAAAAAAATATAAATAGATCATATCATAAAGTAGCCATGCATGTTTGCAACAGAAGTCAGACACCTCTTGTTTTATTTTATGTTACATGAAGACAATTTTATTCTGCACATTGAAAATTGATAATAGGACTGCTATTAACTTTTATCATTTTTAAGAATCTCAGAGTCAGTTTCTTTTGTTAAACTATCAGGGTTTTAAAAGCATGAGACAAACATGAAGATTTCTTACGCACAATTATACATTGGGATCAGTCTTTTACAATACAGGTATCCCCCGACTTAGGCAAATTTCACATGAACTTGATTTGATATGAATTTTTGTTAATTGAATTATTTTTAGTGAAGACTAAAAAAATAATAAAATTATTTGTCTAAAACAAAAATAATTGGATTCACTAAAATTAATGGTATTAGAGTTAATTTAATTAGATTTCTATGTCTCTTGCTTTGTTGTTGTTGTTGTTGTTGTTGTTGTGGGGCTTAACGCCATTTTTCAACACATGATAGGCTATACATGGCAGCCAGTATTAACGGTGGAGGAAGAAACCGGGAAATCCCCGGAAAGAACCACCGACCCATGAGAAGCTACTGGCAAGCTTTCTCACATATCCATATTTGTCGAATCCTAGACTCGAACCCACACAGACAGAGGTGAGATGGCAGTGATCCATAACGGAGAGCGCTTTAGACCACTCGGCCACTCGGGGGCCCCTCTTGCTTTGTTCTTGTTGGAGAAGCTTCAGTTACATCAATAATTAGATTTAATATCAAACATTTTGAATATCTATGTAGACCACACCTTGTTTTCAAGGAAAAATCTTTTCTATCTCACAATTTATTGAAAACATTGATCTATAAACATTGTAAGTACTCTGCAATCAAGGATCACCAAATTCTGATGGCTCTTGCACACATCGTTTCACAAAAAATTAATGCCATGGGTAGATATATGTGAAATTTAATATAAAAACATCAGAAAAGAGGTATAACAAGTTGTAATGGAAAAGAGAACATTTATACACATCATGGGGGGGAGGGGGCTGGGTTTGCTGTAATCCTTCAGTTTTGGTGTTATCTGTCCATGATTCACTATTTTTGTCCCAAACTATTTATTTATTGAAGAAAAACAACATTTCTTCAGAAACTATACCTAAGAATTTTTCCTAACTGTATTTTATGGCACTCCATTGTTTCTAAAAGTTATTTATTTATTGATAAGAAACAGACTGACTACCTTGGAAATACATAACACTAGATTAATGGGCATTTCTGGTTAAGTTTGGCAGTACATTGTCCTCAGACAGGTGTTGGAAGCTGATATTATAAGCCAGCTGTTGTTACTTGTATCTTTTTAATTAGGGCCTTTGGTACATATATTTTGTTCTAAAGGTCCTTTAAGTGCTGACACCTCCATACAATATAGTTAAAAAGTACACCATGTCAGTTATTAGCAGTGCCGGCACAAGCTTTGTTTGAGCAGTGTGCTTGCACAGGGAGCCGTTTTCAGAGGGGTGCCAAATCGAAGATGAAATGGGGCACAGAAATCAGAGAAGGGAGCTAAAATGAAACAAAATCTTTGTTGTTTTTACATCATATGAAAATCTTTTTATTTAGTGATAGCTTACATCAATTTCTTACAAATTTACTTGTCAGCAAATATTTTGATGATCAAGGGCATGTGCCAAATATCTGTTTCACACAGGGTGCCATATTGCTTTGTGTCGGCCCTGGTTATTAGGTTCTGACAAGTCCAGGAAATAGACTTTCATATAACTTTTGTCATGTGTTTTGTGATTGTATTGTTTAAGTAATTGGCAAAACATAATTACCAAACAATTGTTTGGATTAATTATGGGCACCATTTGACTATGACCAAACAATTACATGGCTTAATTATCGGCATTGTGTACCGTGACCAAACAATTACATGGGTTAATTATCAGCACTGTGTGAGTGACAAAACAATTGGATGGGGTATTTATGGGCACCATGTGACTAAGATAAAACAGTTTAATGGATAATTATTGGTACTGTGTGACTGTGGGACTTGAGTTGATCATAATAAGCCACACTGGAATGGTGGTTTATTGTTATCTCTACAGGTCATAAATCAGAAGTGCTTATGGGATGGTTTGTTGTCCATCATCTGTCCATTTAATAGCACAAGCTGGTTATCACTACTCCAGCTAAACTACTGGGATGATTTTCATGCAAGTTTACATGCATCCAACTTGTGCTTTAGTTGGTATGAAACAAAAATGGTGTTGCTTGGACATCCAATATGGCCACCACAATGACCATCTTGAAAACCTTGTTAAGGATACTCCTTCTGAATAGATGATAATATCAGCATGTGTTTTCACTAAAAGACTTCTTATGACATCTAGTTAGTTCTAAATGAAAATGGTGCCATTCTGACTTCTAATATGGCCCTAGTCCGAGTTTTCTCTGACCCTTGCCACCCCATTTTTGATATTTGGACATTTATATTGGGGTGTATGATCAGAGTCCATTCCCTATCGAAAAGTTGTAATTCACCGACGCCATTTGGTGTCGGCATAGGGTAGTCGCTTACTAACCGGCCTAGCAAACTTTAATGACCTTTCATCGAGATATACCTGCATGAAATCGATAGGAATATGATTTATTTTCTCAGATATTGCGAGTATAGCATTTGTTTTATCTTTAATCTGCAGAGAGACGAGATGCAACTGTAGCGTTGATGAAATTTGACCTGGAACTAGCCATTTGCATTCCAGTTGGTCTTAAATGAAAATGGTGCTAATCTGATGTCCAGTATGTGCCCCTACAGTGTCCAGCTTGAAAATCTTATTATTGCTACTCTTGAAATGAATAATAGCAAATTCACTTTAATCCCCTATTTTCTATCCTCCTATCTAAAATGGTTTATATTTCATATCTCATTAATTTTTGTTCCATTTTTTTCAGATTGTGTTACAAATTGGTGAGGAGGTAGATGGATTTATAATGGTACGAGCAGCCAACAATAGACAAGCTATGTGTCCCCTTATTTACCTCCAGGAGTTATGATATCACCCGAGTATTATTTAGTTATTGCTACCTGGAATTATGATATCATCCCAGTACCAGTTAGCTATTACTTCCAGGAGTTGTGATATCACCTGAGTACTAGTTAGCTACTATGGGTACTTCCCCTCCAGGAGTTATTATTTCATCTGATTACTAGTTAGTTATTCTACAAATGATCTCACAATCGTCTTGTCATATAGTCACAGCTTAAACTATTGATTAAATTTTGCAGGCATTTTGTTCTAAATGTCATATATGTATCTGTATACACACACACACACACACATATGCAGAGGAATTTTAAAGAATTAATTCATTGTGATGGTGTTAAACTATGAATTGTATACTGTAATTTTTATTAAATGGTCTTGTTTTCAAGGATATTTATTGATTTAGGCAGTGTGTAGAATACTTCAGATAAATGTTCATAAATGTTCACTTTCTGTATTTAGTGTAAGACTGCAAGCTTTGGAATTTTCTTAATACTTGTACTAAATTGAAGTTGTATGGGTTTTAAAGCCTGTATTTATGGGAATAAAGGTTTGAGGTTTAGATTGAGTTTAATGCTTCAGAAATTTAAGGAACAAAAGACCATATAAAAAAGAAACTCTTTCAAAGCCATGTTTTTATTGAAATTTAATTGCAAATTGTTGCAGTTTATCAATTTGTTATGCGTGTTACATGAAACAAATCTGACTTTATGATTTTTTCAAGCATTAGTTCCAGGCCTGGCATGGCATGACATGGTGTTGTTATCATGGATTAAGTGCCTGCCTGGCCTGACATGTCTTTTTTAATCAAGGATTAATTACTTGCCAAGTATGTATTTGTTATCAAGGATTAATTAGGACTAGCCTGGCAAGGATTAATTCAGTCTGGCCTTGCAAGGATTAATTAGGCCTGGCCTGGCAAGAATTAATTAGGCCTAGCCTGGCAAGGATTAATTTGGCCTGGCCTGGCAAGGATTAATTTGGCCAGGCCTGGCAAGGATTTAATTGACCTGGCCTGACAAGAATTAATTAGGCCTAGCCTGGCAAGGATTAATTCAACATGGCTGGGCAAGAATAAAATTTGACCTGGCCTTGCAAGCAGGGTTCCCACACTACCGGGAAATCTGGAAAAAGTCGGGAGAAATGAAAATTTTTTTCCTGACCATGAAAAGTCCTTGAATTTTGCAAATATTGATGAAAGTTGGGAAAAAAACCAGGAATCTTCCACCACCACTCGAAGCTCGAAACAATTACATAATAGAGTTGTAACTCAACTGATCATGAGTTAAATTTATCGAGATCTGACCAGAATATTTGGAAGTTGCAGTATGGATCATTTGAGTGCTTCATATAAACATATTTGTTGAGTCAACCCAAATGCTCAGCAGATTAGATTTGTCTAGTAGACAAGATAAAACTAAGGCGTTTATGAAATTTGACCTGGTACTTGCGATTAGCATTGCTAGTCGCACGAGTACACATATCTCACAGCCCACATGTTTATGACATCATAAATCCAGTAGTCACGTTTTATCAATAATAACCCATTTCAGATGTTGTAAAAAAATAAAAGAAATAATAAAAACACAAACTCCTATATTTATTCCAAGAACAACTAGCAGGGTTTTGTTGTATCACGTGACTACAATGTTGACATGTGCTCTCTGCTTCATGAATCTGACTGGCCAGATTGCTGCAACAGCAACAGGTTTCTTGTTGTTCTCGAAATAAATATGTTGATATGTTCCTTCTGGTTTTTACGAAAGGTATCTGACTTTCATTTAATATAATTTAATTTTTGTACAACATTAAAAAGGAGTTTGTTGTTGATATCACGTGACTATTTGACTTCCAATGTTGTTATTTGAGATTTGTTAAGTCATGTGACCAGTTATGCAAATGGCGAGTACCAGGTCAGGTTTCATCTATGCTGTAGTTTCATCAAGTACGTCAGCGGATTAAGGACATAACGATTATAATACTTGCCGTTTCGGAGAAAATAAAACCATTTTCCTATCGATTTCATGCAGGTATGAGTTGATATAACATCACTTAAATTTGCTAGGCTGGCTGGTAATACGTCACAACTGCACGGTGGCAGCAAATTCCAAAATTCTACATGCAATTGCTGACTTCACACCCCATCCTAAATGTCCAAATGTGAAAAATGGGGTGGGAATATTCGGAGAAAACCCGTATTTGAAAACGGACTGCTATTTGTTTTAAAGGTCACTGGCCACCAATATTGTACAAACATGTGATATTATTATAGTCATAAACAAAATGCATTTGTTATGTATGCACACCATAAAAATGTTTAATTAGACTTAAAAATCCGTTTTTATAAATGAAAAAATTATTCAGCAATCTCCGTAAACAATCAGTAGTTTCCGCGTGCCAAAAACGGATATAACGTACATTTATCCTTTCTATTCAACCTAGCCATTCAAGTGTTTAATTTCCCCACGTAAATATCTATGTGATATATCTTACGATTGTGCTTTTGTACAGCAAATATGGTGCACTGTGTTGCATATGGATGTAACCAAAAGAGTGATGATGGGAAAAAGGGTTCTTTCTTTTTCCGAAAGACCCTTTCTACCAGAAAAAGTGGATTCAAGCTGTGGGATTGAATAGGGTGAGGGATGGGAAAGTTGTATCATTTATGCCGGATTATAGTCAATTTGGCCCAAAGACATTTCGGCCCAGCTCGAAAGACAATTTGGCCCAACTTAACAATAGTTTGAACACGTTCATTTTCTTCAAACAACAAGTAGATATTATGTAAAATAGATTTTAGAAAAAAACTAAATTTAAACAAATTATCTTGATATTCTCTCAAAGAAAATAATCATACTTCGTAACGTATATACATATATATATATATATATATATATATATATATATATATATATATATATATATATATATATATATGAGAGAGAAAACACAAACTGACATATCTTGCTAGTTCTAATGAAAATATTTTTTATACATTTTTTATGTTAAAAAATATATGCATCTGCACAACGACATTCTCAGTTTAAGTCTTCTGGTCAAATTATCAATATTGATTTATAAAACAATAATACTTAACATAATATTCTACAGAATACGTATACATTTTTCTAAGGGTAGTGTACATGAGATATTATAACAAATATATTCAATTTAGGCTTCAGGTTATAACACTGCTGCATATAATATACACTCGATTACACATGAGAGAGAGAGAATAATTTTGAGCATTTTGTCAGTGTTTAGTTGCTGCAATATGAAGCTATTACCAGTTAATTTTATTGATTGTTTTTATTTTTCAAGTTGTCTTAGTGTGTGCGCTCGTAAATTAAAAGCTTGTCATTACTAGTCAATATCGTCAATCATATTTGCTCCATTATTCCATACAAATAAGAAAGGAAATAATTTTGTGTTGAATTTGTGC
>JAECUM010047540.1:0-11538 GCA_016617855.1 Megalonaias nervosa
TGAACGGCGAAAAAATAATGATGAGCGATGTGATGAACGACGAAGAGATAATGATGACCAGTGATATATATAACAATGATATTTTAATTGGTGATCATGAATGTGATATATTCTGCTTAATCTGTGATTGTCCGCTGGATAATTCAACAACGTCACCAACAACATCTGACACTCCAACTTCAGAGTCACCTGTAGAATTAACTGAGGATAAATATTTTGACATTCTTGATGAGAAAATTTTTGATGGTCCACATGAATACGTAAATGAACTTTTCGAAACAACTCCACAAGATGAATTGAGCGATGTTGCTAAATTCAGTTACTGGCATCTACGCGAGTATTATTCGTTATATCTGAACAATTTAGCGATATTATTTGGCACCCAACAAAAGAACGTGCCATCAGAAATTTTGTTGTTCTCGGTAACAAATACGAGAAATCAGGTCAAGGAATAATTGTGCAGCATTTTGACAGATTTTACTTGTTTCCTTCCGACGATGATTTTAACAAATTCGCAAATGAATTTATTGGACAATCATCTGTTACTGAAATTATTCCGAAATTCCGATCAAGATATCCTGTATTTGACCTTGATACAAAATTCATCCGTGAATTTGTCGAGTATAATACAGGTAGAACCGAAGAAAGAGAAACCTTGGATAAAATCAAGATCAGCGATATCATCGATTATTTCTCACAACTATGTGGTTGTCAGCGTGATCGTGTATTCGTTTCTGAAACGAATAGCGGTTATCACGTATTATGTAAATCAGCTCCTGTAACTGCTGATCAACAACAAGATCTAACAAAACAAGCCGCAGATAAAAAAAATCCTCAGTGGAGCATTGATCGTCAAGCTGGCCTGCACATCATTAAGTTAAATAATACCAGATCACGAATGCCAGGTAAAAATACTCTGTGTAAAAAATTAATTCATCCTGTTGGTGATTTTACCGCATCTGAATTATTAACGTGTCCAACTTCGATTCAACCACGGTATATTAAATTCGGTAGCATTGACAGCGTCAACGACGTCGTTGTTATTTGTGATAATATCTCTACGAAAGATTTTGAATGAATTTCTGTAGCGTTAACGGGAAAACCTGATCAACTGATCAGTATTGTTAATACGTCTCAAAATAGATTTACAGTATCAATAAAACCAGGTCATTACTGCAAGATCTGTGATCGTCGCCATGGATATAATTATGTCCATGAATTCATCGAAGATAAATATGATAATTGTCTTGTATTCATCAACGATGATTATTATTCTGTTGTTTGTCCTAGAAGCACAGGAAAACAAATAACTATACCGATTGATGGTGATGAACAAGTACAACGAGTAATCGATGGAAAATCCAACAATTCGGCGATACAGTAAATCATTGATGAATCAGGAAAGATCATTGATAGGAAGTATCTAAGACACCTAATCTCAATTAGGCGCAGATCTCATCATCCAGGATATTTCAGAGAACGAAATCCAGATCTCTCGTACACTGCATTACCAACCCATGAAGGTGGTCCCGGTTGTAGAATAATCCCCGACGAAGATTATATCGATGGATCAGCATGTGGAGTTGGTAAATCAGAAGCAGTATGGAATTCATTAAAACTAAATCAATCTGTTGTTGTTATTTCTTATCGAAAGACTTTTACTGAGAAAGTAAAATCAGATCGTGGAATAGAATCGTACATGGAGATCGCTGGAGATATTATATTCAAACCTGATGACCGACGACGCGTTGTTAATCAGTGGGAATCATTGCATAGAATTAAAGGTGTTCCTGATGTGATGATCATTGATGAATGGCACGGAATACGAAGACAGCAATTCTTGTCGGTGAAGTATAGCAGAGAACGCCGGGATAAATTCGCTGGATTAGTGACGGCGTGTAAACGATTAATTGTTCTCGACGCTGATGCTGACGAAGATGATTTGATATTATTCCGTGATAAACTAGGAAGGTCAACGATGAAATTTATTATTAATGATTATCGACCAGATCATGGAAAGAAATTCATCATTGAAACATCACACAAAAGCAATCTTCTGAATTTACTAGAACAACTGAACCGCAATAAAACAACCAGTAATAAAATTGTGATTTTCACGCACAACAAACACAGGACAGATTATTCCGTTGAGAGTTTAGCGAAACAATTACAGTATCTAGGATATCGGGTTAGATACTATCACGCTGATACTGATCATGCACAAAAGAAGATTGATTTCAGCAGTATCAATACTGCATTCGATGACGTTGACGTCGTCATAACTAATCATACTCTGGAAGCCGGAGTTAGTATGATGAACGATTTAATGTCATGTATGTGTTCTCGGAAGAACTAGGATCCGTTGAAGCAACTAAACAAGCGATTCATCGATTCAGATGTGTAAACGAGATTCATTATTCGGCAACAAGAAAACAGCGCGATTATAAATTACCTGTTACTCGCGAGGACGTGAAGAAGATCATTATTGATCGTGAACGATTACTCGATGATAATACTAAATTGTATAGATGTCCAAACGCTGGTGAATTATCAGCCGCAAATGGATTCGCCTATCTCAGCGATATCATCGATGAGAATAATTCCAAAATGCATTTCACGCCGAGATTAATAACGATGATGAAGAATACCGGCTATGAGATTATTGAAACTCCCGTAGATGATTATGAGACGTGGAAGCGAAAAAACAACATCAAGAAGCCATCCAACGAAGATATTAAGAATAATCCTGTCGTTGATGAATTTTTGAAGACCAGCGTCGGTGATCGAATAAAATAATCTCCGATCCGTAACGACGATGAAAATAAACCAATCTATTATAAGTATAAGCCCGTTGACAGTGTCATGGAAAAATTAGAACCATATGAAGCAAAAGTCATTCTTGAATCATATGTTCCAGTGTGATGTAGTGAAATTACCAGCGGAACAAGTTGAACAATTATATAATAATTCAACACGATTAAAACGACAACACAGAGCAATTATTGATAAATTCAGCAACGGCAATGCGGTTGATGCTACAATAATTCGGTCGGATAAAATCAGCCCTCGTAAAAAACTAACCGCGGTTAAGAGTTTTCTAACGATGCTAAATTTACTTGATATTGTTCCTGATAATTTATCGGTGACAAAAACCCCATTATCAGGATCAGCTATGAGGATGCATGTTGAAAATATGATTACGAATCAAAATCAGTTATCGGAATACAGTAATCTGCTGATTCATTGGTCTAGCATATTTCCTGAAACAAGAATTCGAAATAAAAAATTAGCAGTTGAGAATGTCATAGAAAAAATAAAATTAATCTACAAGGGATTTGGAGTGACATTAACGGCAAACGACAAAAGGAATCCTTCAAGATTAGATTACACACTTAAATATCCTGAATGGCCTAAATCAGACTTTATTGATGATCCTCGCTGGAGAAATTGCTACAATGATTGTCAAGGATTTCATGGTGGTAGTGACATAATCGCTGTTGATGATCATTCTGTGATGTTAAAATTCCACATATGGAGTGCCAACAACTGGTTTAGTATATTCGACGAGTAATGCTTAGATTACTGAAATAACTGTTCTATTAACGATGTGGAATCGCGCCATGTCATATAATATATATAATAATATATAATGATTATGGCGCGATTTCACATCGTTGATAGAAGTCTTAGATTGTTGAAATAATCGTTCTATCAAGGGTCAATGGTCCGTGTAGATGTGTGTATTTTGTTCTTGACTTAGTCCTTGACTTAGTCAAGGGGGACGATCAGCGGAGGAAATAACTCTGTCTCAACGATAGAGTAATTAAGCAGTTACAACTGGTTTAGTATATTCGACGAGGAATACTCAGATTACTGAAATAACTGTTCTATGGTTGTTGTGCAATCGCGCCATATCATATAATATATATAATAATATATAATGATTATGGCGCGATTCCACATCGCTGATAGAAGTCGTAGATTGTTAAAATAATCGTTCTATCACGGCCCCGGGATAAACAATCAAATCCACCGTGATAAAAACACGGCGTGTATTTTCCAGAGCCGTGACTTAGTCCTTGACATAGTCAAGGGGGACATAAAAACACACATGTGATTTATGTTACCCAGAGTTATACACAAATTCGAAGCGTGGCCAGAGATAACTGTAATATTTTAGTTGTGTTTACACATACGCTGCGAAATATTCACCGTGGTTTATCACGGACTTGGTGTTCAGGGGATATGGACATGATTAAATTTAAAAATTTCTTTTCAGCAGCACAAGCTACCCCATTTGGTTTCATAACCATAAATTTGCACGACCCTAGGTCGAGGTATCGTATAGGTTATTGATAGAATATTTGGTCCTTGATGCTGAATAACTCTGTCACAACGATAGAGTAATTAAGCAGTTATTTCCCCCTGACTATGTCAAGGACTTTGTCAAGGATAGCGTAGTCTTGAAAAACGGTGCATAGTTCTTTTTCATTATAATTAATAGTTTCATATCTATACAGTCATGTTCTTCTTTGACTTCGATTTCCAAGCCCTGTATCTCTGAAACACTAAAGTCTGAGAAATGTACCTATTTCATATGATATCAAGCACAAAAATCTGTTGCCAAGAATAAAATCAGGACGAACCACGCTATAGATATTTTACCGGTGATATATATATAGTCATTATCGATTTTTTTTGTTCAGACTTCAGCATTAGGCGGAATGAACTAGAATAATATCGATCCAACGCATATTACTAACACAGTTCTGCCCTGACTGTGTCAAGAGGCTTGAAAATAAATATTTTAACCAAAGCAAAAACAGCAGAAATATGTAAAATTGCAGATTTTATTCAGAATCTGATAGTATATACTTATCATGACAACGTCAAGGCAACTGAGTCAAGGCTAAGATAGCTTATATTTATTTTTGAAAGGTGTGTTTGTAACTAAGCTCATGGTGCAATGCTAAAGCATCTGCCTCTCGTACTTGAGGTCTAGACCAGAGGTCTAGGGTTCGATTCCCCGTAACGGACATATGTCGGGGGTGGCATTAGGATGCCGTTTTATTTAAAAATTATTATTTACTTAATACCTGGGGACGCAAGCAAACCTCATGAGATTTCATGTAACCTCGCCAACGTCAAACAACGTGGCGAGTGCAGTTTTGCACTTACCCCGGGGTTTGATTTGGGGGGTGGGGGGTGGGTGGGTTACATGAAATCGATATGCGCTTGCGCCCCTAAAATAAACAGCAGGATGATGTGAACTCGTGACCTTGTGACCTCACTGAAGGGTACCCACATAGGGGTATTCAGAAAGAATGTCCGCCGGACCAAAATGTCTCAATAAGGTGCCTGTGGACCATAAGACAGGTCTTAACCGATGAAAGAGTACCCTGTGGGCTTAAGGCCCCTCAACGAGGACTCTTAGGATCTTATTGGTAAAGGCTTTAGCGGCAGAAGGGACCCAGTGGAATGGTAGACTGACCGTCATCGCTGCCGGTTATTTTTGAATTTATTCAAGTCGATAAACAATATTTTTAAATCGACAGCAGGGTGCGAGCACATATTTTTGGAGCAGACACAGAAAAGAGGGTATATAATTGCTCGAACGGTATATAATTGAGGCCAGATTCTGCCTTAATTATCACTAAAATCAGGCCTAATTGTAACAGTGGTCTGTTCACCCTCCCTGCTGCTTCATTATATGATGTTTGTATCTAGTAGCTGACTTTGTTCAAAATCAGTGAAAATGTTATAAACAACTTTTCTTTTTCTCTTTGTGAGGATTATTACCTTAAACTGAGTGAAGGAAATTATATTTTTTATAGCTAGACTATATGATGATTTTTGTTTGACCTAATCTCTTGTTACGTTTTAATTTAAAATATAAATGTTGCTTATTTGAAAATTATTAATTCGTGCTTTAATATCTTAGCAGAAATAATTGTATTATTGTTGTGTCCAGAAATTCATTTGGGCTTGAATTATAATTATTCAGATTATTTAATTCAAGTGATTCTTCTCTGGAAATACAAGTCCTCTTCAAAAATAGCATTCTTGGAAATATAGACTTGAGTTTATACTGAAATTTCAAGTAAGGATTTAATTCTTTGATTGTCTTATTGTGATCCAACAAAAGACTGTTGGCACATCAACATTATACGGACCACAACAGGCACATCAGCACCTTCAGCGTTGGATTAATTAGGATTTCCTCCAAAGTTTATTCAAAACTTTAATTACTGGGACTTGTGTCTGTAATTTTAGGATTTTTGGGGATTTAATTCGCAATACCGTAAGTTCGTCTTTTTAATTTTCGCTTTGTATTCTGGGGAAATAAATTATTATTTGTTGAATTTGTCAAATCTTGCTGTTTCTCACTGTTTTATATAGGTTAAGGCTATAGAGTCGTAATAAGAGTATCGTGCTTCACAACCTTTTCGAATATGGTATTCCACCCATTTTTACCCCGTTTATGTCGGGAAGAAGTATGTTATCAAATAAAGAACATACAGCTTTATTTGAAAGACGAATCTGCATGGAATCACAAGAATGTTCGAACTGATCGATTAGAGCAAGTTTGCGTTTGGTCAGAATCAAGATGGGTTGCTTCTGTTAACAAGATTTGTTCACATATGCCGCTAATCCAACGGTTCTTTACAGGGTCACTCGAACTGGATCAATTGAGCGCCGAAATTAAAAATTAAACAAATAATAATAATAATAATAATAATAATAATAATAATAATAATAATAGTGATAATAATAATAATAATACACAACAAACCAGCAAAAAAAACCCAAAGAAAAGCTGATTTCAAATATGTCAGTAGATAAAGGACATACACACGCAAGATATCATAGTTTAAATACCCAGTCTCATAGTATGTTTCGTGAAAATTTATTTCAATTATTTTTGAGCTCGACGACTTGTTGTTGAACCGACTGATCATAATACGTTATTAACATTCCCTTGATATTGTGATAGCCAATTCTAGATAGCAGCTTGAACCAAGAAGGTGCTATTCGTGACAATTCTAAAGATGACCGCACAAAGTTCATGAAACATGCATTTAGTTATGATAAATTGAAACTTATTCTTTTCACAGTCTTTCAAATGTTTATTAAGTAACATTTACTGTATTTCCATTTGGTTCCTAAAGACATTTTTATGCATTTAAAATTTAATCAAATGTATATGAAAAGGAGATAATGATTACGTCTGCAGGGAAATAGAATGGAACAATTGTTATTATATACTCCTTTTTTCCTTCTTTAACTTTACATTGTCAGAATTGTGCAGTATTTTACGATACTGAACACCTTGATATTGTGTATTAGGAACTACTTTGAAGTAGACCCTTTAGGTTTTAGTTTATGCGATTTGTTTGTGGATGAACTAAAGCAGCTGTTTCGTCTATTTGAAAGTCGAAATGAAAAAGTGAACAACTTGGACGAATTTACTGAGTCACAAATGAGACTTTCAAAGAAGCAAATAAACGAGAGTGACATTCGCAATGTTCGCAATTAACGTGAGAGACGCAGCATTGAAAATACGATTCTGATCATTGAAACAGTTATTTAGGAGAAGTATTCGTAACCTTTCGTTAACGGAATGTTTCAGACGATGAGCAGTGCTCTCTAGGGTATAAAAAATAATAGTATAAAAAAGCATACTGAGGGCATGGGCTATCGCATATCTATCAGCGACGTACCATTTTATAAGTCAAAGCACCAAAGTCGTGGGAAAAATGCAACTGAAGGTTTTGGTATAAATGTAAGGGCCTCAGAGCCAAAAAGCTAAGACTACGAAGAATTCTCATTTCCGCTGGCCGAATGGACTGTCACACACCAGCTGCTTTGCAATTTTCCGCTTTAACTTTGTTGATACAATGTTTCCGATTTCGGCTAGCGATAGAAGCCATACAGGTCATAACCTAGCTGGGGTCCCTGCAAAGAACATTCAAGTGACAAGGCGCAAACATGTCAGTTTTAGCTGGTAATAAGGATGGCAAAACATATACTTACTTCTTTGCATCTTGAATTTCCTCAAAATGTCCTTTCTTAGTTCTGCAAATCCGAATTAAATGAGCGATGTCACGGGTTCTAAAGCTTAATTACACACTGCAAAATTGTACTGTAAATTCGACTACATTTTAAATTCAATAACCTTCTCCTTATTGCATTCAAAATGAAATGAACGTGATATTCCATAGCGTAATATTTTTACTACGTTATATTTCCAAACATTCAATGACAGAACTAAAACACACGTGCGGCTGAGTCAAGACACGTCCATCACTGCTCAAATCACAGACATGTACTTTTTGTGGACTTGACGCAACAAGTAAATCCAGTCCATAATCAACGGAATTAAGCAGAATCGACACCCTGAAAAATCCATTCATTCCAGACCAAATGAAAAAGCTGTTGCAATGCGCCTTCATTCACAATATCACTTTAAATTTGAATTTTAAGCAGAACAAAAAAAAGACATTTTTTTTTGTGTAAAATGATGTCGAGCGCGCGACTAAGTTCAAATGTTGCTAGGCGGTGCTTTGTGCGCATTAATCTTGTAGTAGTATAGTAATAGGCTGATCTTAAACCAAATGCGGGTTCTAGACCAGAGGTCCCACCCCTTCAAAAGAAATATATTCTGACATTTTTTCACCACCTCAGAGACCCCCTCTCCTAAATTTATTACCCTCCAAATTTCAGTAAACCAAAAGCGGATTCTAGATCAGAGACCCCACCCCTCTTCAAAAAAATTGGAGACCTCTAGATTTATTTCTAAACATCGACTACTGTTGTAACCATATTTTATGATAATCTTTTTCATACCTGCTGACTCTCATTGGTAGGATATCTGTTAACATACTGTCAATAATACGAAACTCGCGTATTAAATCGCCCATATCATATTTTACACCTCGCAAGTAAGATCGTATCTGATCAAGTAATTTTTTGTAAGTGATACTTGCTGTTTGACAAGAATTTTTTTTTTTTGTTTCAAGTTTAGGTTCAATCTTTTTACATGCTGTTGAAAGAGAGACACCGACACCAGATATTATTAACAAAAACGGATTTAATAATGCTCCACTTGAGATTATACCAGAGCTAGTCATTAACAATGGCAAATATGATATTACTCGAAGTATTCTACGGTAGTATTCATAACATTCTTTTACACACCAGAGGTTTTTATATAAAATTTATAATATTGTACTAGTGCGTCAACATCTTGTTTTGAATTTCTTCTGAAATATGATTGAAATCAATGATATGTTTTTTCATTATACAATTTTTTTATACAATATTAAAAGTTCTGATGCCAACAATTGAATCAAGAAACTCATAAAATTTATTATTTTTAGCTGATCCTAAAAAATCTCTGTATTTGTCATAAACATCTGACGAAATATGCTTATATCGTTCATCTGTTAGTACCTCATTTTTCTTTAACCAAGTGTATGAGTCAAAAGTATTTCCTACTTTAAGTTCATACAAATCTGTTTCATTCACCAAATTACTGTAATCGCTTTCTGTTTTATCAATACACCCTAATACCAAGTTTATTTGATCTAACGTGAATTTTTTTAAAACAAGATGTTGTCTGATAATTGCATATGCGACCACAAAATTTGCTAGCATTAATTTTTTGAGTGATTTTAATTCAATTGTTAGCAGGCCAATAGCAGAAGCTACTTTTAACATTAATTTTTCATATGGTTTTGTGGGTATTTTCTCGATTTCATTGTAATAATTTCGTAATGACAATTGTCTAGAGAGCTGAAGTGATGGAAATGGAATATCATCTTCTTCACTTATGTCGGAATAAGAATCAATTTTTACTTCCAAATTTGTTTGGCTGACTTTATCAAAAATCTTTTCTCGCTCAATATCACCAAGATAATTAATTTCGTTGTTAAAATCTTTGATTATTTTTAGAGAGCTATCAACAATAATCGGTTCAAATTCTGGGTCTTTTTTACGTATCATTGGCAAAATTGCGTTTGAGTACGCTTTAATAAGTAACTCCGTGTCTAGTGCCATAGTAATGATTTTAATTAGGTTTTTTTTGTCGTGGTAGTACATGCCGAGATGCTTAAAAATGTTTCGTTTTGAAAAACTACTATATAACTTCCTGTTTCTTTTTATTCCTATTATCCTAGATTCTGATGGTTTGTTTAGACGATCATAGGTATCGTTCATTTGTTTTTCCACCTGCGTTACTCGCGCTTTTAATAAACCTGATATCATTATCAAATTTATATTTCCAGAATCAAGCTCGAGCAATGATTTTTTAACAGGATTTCAACTTGTTTTTTTTTCTTCTAGACAATCATCAGGATGACAGTATCCGCTTATGATATCAAAATTTCCTAATGCTTCTCTCAGTTGTGGTCTTCGCATATGTATGACACAAGCAAAATTTTTTTCTCCTTCCAATAATGGAGAATTTATCATTGGAATTTTAAAATTTTTCATAGTATTTATCGCACGTGCCGCTAGTGATTCGTCCCTAACATATTTTTCTGGGTTAAAAATGTTATCATAAAATTTTCTAGCAACAGTTATAGTTGGTGGTTCTGCCATTATTTTATAGCATTAGATTAAATTTGTTCACAATGATCATATCTGATCATCAGTGGTATATATTTGAAATGCTGTTAGTCCTGGAAATGGATGTTCAGCAGCAAAAACATTAACTCGAAAATATAAGTACTTGTTGACAATATTTTCTGTCGGGATTGTAAAATATTGTGTTGTTGTAATATACGTATTTACTGCACTATATAATGTTGTCCAGTCGATATCATTTTTTTTATCCTTCCAATTGCCAATTATAAATTCGACCAACACTAGAGTTTAATCGGCCGCGCAAATGAAATTGTCAAATAGCAACTTCAGTGGGACATTTAATTTTGATCCCAAAATTTTCAACTTCTCCGTTGGTCGTCCACTCATGTCTATCAGAGAAAACGTAATAAGGATAATTTTCAGGATAATATGATAATGCGCTTACCTGAAACCCGGCTCTGTTGTCACTTTCCCTGTAAAGTGTTGGAATATACCCAACATTGTTTTTAGTTCGTTTTATATCACTAGACAGACTATCAACATACGCTTTATTTGTCAGATCATTAGGGTCAACTGGAACATATGTCGTAGTTATTTTTTTGTTTTTCATGTTTATATTTCCTTTCATTTCTCCGCCTGTTCGTTTAAAATATGGGGTAAGTGCACTTTTTAACTGGCGAGGTTGTCGGTAATCCAGTTATTTTTTTCTTTTCTGACATATTTAAGTTACCTGTCATTGTGTCGCCGACTTTGTTAAGTTTATTATCGTCAACAGATTTTAGTTGCGCATAACTTACCGCTTGTGTGTTATCAACATTTTCAGGCGGATATACAGTTTCTAACCCAATAATTGTTTTATCTTTCATGTTAATATTACCTGTAACCGTTCCACCGATTTTATCAAGTTTGTTATCATCCACGTATTTCAACTGTAAATAACTTACCGCTTGT
>JAECUM010047541.1:0-31626 GCA_016617855.1 Megalonaias nervosa
ATATATATATATATATATATATATATATTATATGCTCATTTTTTTCTCCGTGAACTTTACATTGTCAGAATCGTTCAGTATTTCCCGATATTGCACACCTTCATATTGCACTCACGCACAAGACACGTGTGCCCAACAGTATATTAGGTACTTCTTTGTAAACAAATAATGTACATTCGTGTGGTAGACGCTCTACGTTTTGGTTGAATAAGTTTGTTTCTGAATGAACTAGGCAAAAGCAGATGTTTCATGGACTGCAACATATCATCAGCTTTGGCACATTCCGCGTTAACTTTTTTGATACAATGTTTCAGATTTAGGCTAGCTATAGACGCCAGACAGGGTCCTCGCAATAACATGCAAGTTATAAGACATAAACTGTCTTCTTTAGCTGGTAATAAAAATAGCAAAAATATACTCACAATTTTACATCCTGAATTTCCTCAAAATATACTTTCGTAGTTCTGCAAATCCGAATTACATGAGCCATGTCATGGGTTCTCGAGGTTGATTACACATTGCGAAATTGTACTTTAATTTCGAGTATATTCCAAGTGCAGTTACATCCGCCTTACTGCACTCAAAATGAAATAAACATTAAATTCCACAGCGTCTTTTCGATAATTGCAATTGAAAGACTTCATATTTTTCCCACAATATGATCAGAATCATTCAATGACAGAACGGAAACACACACGCCGATGTCAACACACTTCAATACCATAAAATTGGGAGATGGAAAAGTTCTTGCAATGCGTATTTATTAACAATATTACTCCAAATTTCAATTTTAAGTAGACCAAACGCCATTTTCTTTCAAAACTTACTTTTAGCGCGCGACCAACTTCAAATTTGTCAGGGCGGAGTTAACGTGCGCATTAATAATGATGTTGTGTAATGATGCAGCTTCGCTTGTGTATTTAGTTTGGAATACGGCTTACATTCAGTTACTTTGTTTCTTGTAGTGTCTTTTTGTTTATATATTTAAGCCTTGGGCAGAATAAGAAAATGAGCATATAATAAAAAGGTTACTGCATTTGTATGGGAAAATATGAACTCGTTTTGTCGGATGGATATACTGCACTCGCAAGGACGTGCAGTATAGCCATCCGAAAAAACTCGTTCATATTTTCCCATGCAAATGCATATATATATATATATATATATATATATATTATTATATATATATATATATATATATATATATATATATATATATAAAACAGGAAAGGTTGGCAACTCTGTCTCTAGGTGGGTAAGTGCAATATAAAAGCTCTCATATTTTTCCCATACCATTCAAAATATTTTTATTGAACATAACTTCCCAAGAAGAATGAAAACTAATCATCCATGTGCCATCACAACATGATTATAAGGGTAATAATTTCAAAGTAACTCAGAATAAAGCATGCAAATCCAACAGGACACAAAATAAACTAGTTTGAAAAAGATAAGAATATTATATAAACACCAAAACATGTGAACATATGCTGTGGCTCCTCTCAATCTCACTCTTGCTTATGCTATGTTATATTTTAATTTCAGAACGATTCTCTCTTTACCAAACCTTTGCAATCAAGTACAATCAACAACAATAGAGGTAATGTCATTACATGAATTTTGGTAGAAATAAGGTGGCACTCTTACAATCTCTAATTTGCATATGGTTAGATTTAGAAAGAAAAATAATTTCCCAGAATTTCCTCACTGGTTCTGCAGGAACAAATGAATAAAAAGAAACATTTCACTACAATTTCCTTTTCACTGAACGAAACTGTTTTAAATTTAAGTTGATTTCACTCCTGTTTTCTAAGAATTCTTATTTGCCCCTAATTAAGGTCATTTAACACACAATATTGCCAAGAGGCATGTTGTGTAAGAATGAGCAAGGTTAGCATCAATGTTCTTGAACTGTTAGTTGAGAACAAGAAAAATAATGATAAAAAGATAAAAGACAAAGTGTAAAATTGTTCATGTTTGTTTTAAGGTGGCACTCTACAGTTTGATATTTTGCATCACGTTAAACTTATAAAGAAAAAAAATTCTCAGACTTTCCGCACTGTTCATTTTGGCTACTTACAAAAGACCTTGAATATTTTGAGTATTATTAACAGAGCATTTAGCTCCCTTTATATTGGAGTATGATTGAGGGATGTAATTTGTGTTAAGGGTTTACAGCTTGGCCTTACTTCAGCTCATGTAAAATCAAACTGCTATCTCCACTTGGACAATTTCACTCCTGTACTTCAAAGGTAAATTGTAAAAGAAAGTGCTGATAACTTTTTGTAACTTTTAAATATTTTGTAACTCATTTATTGCACTTTCAAAAGCTGGTATTGTCTAGTCTATGCTTAGATCATGTACAGTTTCCACAAGAATAATACCAAAAGAATGTCAGTCCAAATACATGAAAATTACATATAGGTATGCCAAAATGGGGATGCTGAAATCAGTTAATAGGATGATAAGTATTTTGAACGAAATGAAGCTATCCTAACACGTTCTTCAATATTATTATATTTTTCTTCATTTCATTAAAGAAACATACTTCAGCTTAATCCGATTTCTGCATTCCCCGCTTCCGTCTCATTTTAGCCAATTGAAATTTAGATTAATGGAAATTGAAAATAAGTCCCTATCATTGTGTGAGAATATGAATTTATTGGGAAAAGACATCAGTATACTGCATTGAGTCAGACTAAAGCAACATGACTTTATTGGAAAAGCGTCGATATTAAAATTTGGCCTATCTTACCCCTGTCAGTCGATTGGAGATTTACGATGTAAGACTTCGCACCCAAGACATAAATATCAGGGGAGAGATCGTACGACTAGGGCCAAATAAGCCCGTAATTTGGTCAGAATTAGCCATGGGCAGAAGTAGTCCCACAACGTAATATGTTTCACTTATGTTTGCGTTTTATGCTACGTCTTGCTGCCAAAATAACGGCCTAGTGTAGCATGTTCCCAAGTCAACTGGGAGAGACAGGTAACATTTTCAAAACTATTTCACACACTTGGCAGTCCATATCGACACCCTTCTACAAATTTAAATTAAATGATTATACTTACTTTCTTGTCTTTATTCGTCATGTTCAGTTCAGGTGGTTGGAACACGATGGAAGCGAATGACGGCTGGACACATTTTTTATTTTTCTGTGAAAGTTTGCTTTTTATTTCTTCCGTTCAAGAAATGTAACAAGAGTCGAAGAACAATAATCAATAACATGTTGTGATAATATGCAAAATACACAACTATTTAACAAAGTTTTTATTTACGCTCACGTCCAAATATAGTACCATTCCTCAAATTTAGGACCTAGCTTTAAGGCAAATGTTAAGAAATTTCTGATCACATAATTGCAATAGGTTTCTCAACCTGCTGAGTTTGCATCATCTACTAATTTCTCACAGTACTACTTTGAGTTTTATTGTATTCATTAAATGGTAATAAGTTTAATAATTTTTAAATGCATCTGTTGGCGTTTTTTAAAGTTTATATAATTTTTTGTGTATATCGTACCTGTAAATAAATGGGTGTTAGCACATGTATTAAACTGGATGTTTGGGATACGTTGTTGTGCGTGTGTTGATGCATATGCGTGTCAGTTTATATAGGAAATAATGGGTTATGTTATGTTATATTCCGTTTCGTTAGCTTATAGATTTTGGCATCTGGTATAATGCCTTGTAGACTATGAATACGAGTGTATCAGTCTAGGGTTTTGGTTTTCAGCTTTAGTAGTTCTTATTAATTTAGCTCCTAGTCCATATTTGGATTTGTTTGATATGTACATTTTGTCATTTGAGAAGACGTTTTTCAGTAACCAATTGTCTCTGTAAACTGTCTCTAATTATTTTATCAGAAATATCATACCATAAATTCTAGCATTGCTAGTTTCTTTTTGAAAAATAAGTTGTTTTCTTTACTGTTCTTGTGTTTGTATGTAAGTAGAATTTTGAAGCATTCACTTGGAGGTCTAACAGGAAGTAACATTAAGCCGTAGCTTTACGCCGGCGTTGTGAGCACCATTGAGTTAAATGAACAAAATCAACACTTTTTACTATACTATCCTGCACCTACTGCTCGAGTTATATTCTACACCCAACTTTATGAGTACTACAGCATTATAGACTCACTGACCCCATTTGTCGTCAGACTTCCTCTTGACTTTATGAATGTTTCTAAACAATACCTGTTAGCATTGCTGAATGGGGAAGAACATAAGGTTCGCTTCTTTTGTTTTCTAGAGTGCATCTCCAAACTAGATGGATTCCTGTGTCCTTCAATCCTGAACGTGTCCGACGCAGATTCTGGGAATTACGTGTAGGTAATAAACTTCATTGATCGTATTGTACAATTATTCTCTTCTTCTTTAAGTTGAATGACATGGGATGAAAATGTGGACACCAAATGGGGAGAGGTGCTGACTCATTTTGTGTCTCCTCGTATGGATGTAGGAAGGTGATTAGAGTCTACCCCCTCCCAATTTGATAGCAAAATTGAAGGGGGAATGGGGAGGTCCATTGATGGTACCTGGTATCTTTCGGTGCCAAGGTACAGGTGACCTGTACCTAAAGCTTTGTACAGTGGCTGACACCTAGTACATGTAGCTTAGCTTGATAACTGGTGATCGCCACATAGTGGTTCCCTCCGGTACCTGATATCCAGTCACCAGGAAAGGACTGGTTGAGGGACAATGTGCAGAGAGGAGTATCTATCTAGTATAAGTACCAGAACCAGGGAAACATTGATGAATTAGACCTCTTGGCAACCTGATAGAGAGAGTTTATGATCCCTCCTTGGATTGAGATCTATGCTAATTCAGTGAATTTGTGACTTGCTTGCAATTAACTTGCACCTGTGAGTGACAATGACTCATCATTGGAAATGCATTCCCAAAAGATACTTAAATTTACCTTCTCCTGTAAAAGCAATTACTTTCCACTAAATCCTCTGTACTTTCTGCCCACAAGGTTCTGAAGGGGCATCCTATGATGCCTTCATGTGAACGTGCGTGCTAACTTGCTCTGGCATCACTACAAGACTGAAAAATATCGGCAAGCATTTAAACAAAAATCCCTGCAAAAGGAAAAATAAACTGAAGTGAAGACTAATCTTAACACCGGTATTAAAATTTTAAATTTATTCATCACCGATTCATTAGTGTGTGCAGAATATTCTGTTAAACATATCATTATGGCTACTAATTTCGGTGAGAGCATGATCCATACCCTAGACCTATCAGACCCACACATGATTATGAACTGCTACTTTCCAAGTGTGTAATGCTTATAACGTTTGATAACAAAAGTGGATACATAAAGTTATTATGCAGAAATCAAGATTGTAATTTGACATCAAGTGACCTTAACCTGTCGTATATTGATCACATTATCAATAGGGACCTGCCATTCATCAAGCACAATACAACTATGAAGTTGACAAAAAATGGATGGAGCACACTAGAGGAAAGTAATTAAGTTTTCACATGGAACCTTAAAAGACAAATGTAGCTCCAACTAACCTTTGACTTCCTATCCCAATAATTAATAGCGACATAACCATATAGATATTGCAAGAACCTTCCGTCTTTGTGAAGACAAATCGTATGTTATATTCTAATGATACATTAATGTATCAAAGCGGTTAGATCTATCATTTTATCATGGGACAAACGACTCATATTACAAAGTAATATTGAGATTAATTTACTTTTTAACAGTAGCACAACAAAAACAAACAGTACCAAAACAACAGCCAACAGGTCTATAAATAGACTGCCTATAAGAATTATATTCAGCTCACCTTTCTTGCATGCCTTGCAGCAAATGAGGTCTTTAACTCGTATTTCTCCATTTTTTGTATCTACAAAGAAGGCATAGTCGATTTCAATCTGGAATGATGTCGCAGAGGGAGATGAAAATTTTTAAATAGGAATCACTTGACCACCTTTCCACTCTACATTGTTGACAGGGGCTGTAAAAATTAAAACACGCTTTTCGGCATCACATAATGTCACAAATGGAAAGATACATAAATAAATAAATACAAAAATACAAAGATCACAAAATATTTTGCAAGTATTTGGTGCTGAGCACAGACAGATTTTAAGAGTTGATGAAGGAAGGGGAAGCTGTAACATTTCAGCAAAAAATGTCACATCTTCCTATTTTGGCTGACTTGAACTCCATGTACCCAATCCAAAAAAGAGCAATGAGAATTAGCAAAATGATACAAGTAGTCCATTCTTAATCATCTTCCAACTATAGCTTTAACAAGGTGGTTAAAATGCCTGTACATAAAGAAAGCCATTTAGACTGATTTGAGAGCAAAATTCAAGGACAGTCATAAAGAATAAACGATAAGACAATAAAGAAAAGAAAGCCCCCCCCCCAAAAAAAATGAAATAAAATGGAAATAAATTTACAAGACACCGAGTGTTATTTTGAACAAACTTCAAATGTCTAATGAAATTATTAAATTAAAATGCAGATACCAATCTTTAATTATCAGCAATGTTAAATATCCTGGAAAGGATGTTACAGTGACAAGTTGTTATATGTGGATTGCATATCAGTACAATACAATTGTCACTAGCGTACATTAGCTATTGTAATTATCATGATGAAAATAAATTCACACTATTGTTATCTGGGCCTTTTTCGAACTTAAGAAATGTTTGCAATCATTTGTCTTAAATAAGTCATTTATGATTTATGACTAAAATTCATGCACTTTTATATGGCATTATACAGCCACTAATGTGCTGACATATTTTGAAACCACCTTGTTATATATCTACACATCAACCTAGCCAATACCAACTTGCCTACTAAGACATTGCGTAACAGACAACACTAATAAAAAGAACATTCTTTTCTGACTTTTCAAAGGAGAGGTACTAATTTAATAAGGAACTACTTAATATTGATAAGAAACTAACTTAAAACCTTCTACCATTATTATCATTGTACACCTATAGAAACCCGAGTTTCCTAGGAGAAAGTCAAAGTTCATTGGTGACCTTGGAGTGTCAGTTTTAATTGCCTTGATCAGGTGAGGATAGCATGAAGAGCATGCAGCATGTTCACCTATGTCCAATATTCATTCGAATGTACAACACACAACATACAATATATAGTCATTGATATCGACAGCTTGCTATTGAATAAACATCCTTTTTGCCATGTTCCACTGTATTGGTCAGAAAAGAAAATTCTCAATATGCTGTAGGGTGTATATAGGCCAAGCAGGAATGAATCAGTGTAATCATGAACAGGAAGACCTAACTCATTTTAGCAAAACAAACAATGTAGTCCACAATGAATTTATTTAATCTAAAGGGTGTAGTAGGAACAGAGAAACACATAAATGTAAAGTTTCAAGACTGAATGCAAATGGTTTTCCAGAAATGACCTTTTCTCACCAACTTTGAAGAAAGTCACCGAAAAGGAAACATAGATCACAGAGACCTCTTTGAATAAAAAGGATGTAGCATTTACCAAAACGCAGCCACACACCAGGTTGCAAAGTTCTAATTAGGAAAGTATAAAGATAACATTACAAAACCTAAATGTGGTCATTACCTACGTGCAAAATCGTGACCAAGCCAAGGAAAGGCCACTATGATCCTTCCTTGTTTACGAATGTGGTAGTGACATAGGTACATCCACAACTTTATGTATCTAGCATTGAAAATGCTCTAGAAATGAACATAAAGCACAAAGTTTAATGCGAGTCAGCAAAGCATACAAATGATCAATATTGACCTACTAATGAAAATGGGGTAGGGATTAGCTCATAAAGATGCATCACCAAATTGAAGATTCTACAATAATATGCACAGAACATATCGAAATCCTCTCTGGTAATGAGCTAACTCAAACTATGTAACAAAACCCTCTAAAACTTAAATATAGGTCACAATGACCTTCATGATACCAGTGTGGTACTACAGTATAACTATCATGTAGGTTAATGGTTACAGCGAGGACAGTAAAAGTGTTAAATTTAACCAAAGTCAGCACAATTTGAAACACGGGTCAAAGTCACCCACTTTTCATATCAGTGTGTACAACTTACTTATCAAGATGCATCATCTTGTCACCATGTACAGCAGTAGATATTTAGGAGCAGTAGCAGGAGAATGCAGGACAAGCCATGCCAGTAAACTCTTCTGGTCTATGACCAGCAGCAGTAAAATTTGTATGACAACAATGATAGGACGATGTGCCTAAATTCAGGTACCAGCCACAATATAATTATCCAGTTTCATGGCAATACATCACAAACGTTTAGGCTAGTTGCACTAATGAGGTTCTGTGAATAAACTTAATGACAAAATAAACAAATTGAGATAGCAAAATTATTTGTCAATTATGCCAATCGCCAGGTGATAACCATCATATTTAAAAAATTTATTTGAAATCTATCAACATGAGTTCCCCCAAGCAAACACCACACTACAGGTTCAAACGAATTTCTAGGAATCCAAGTTAATGTTATATTTTTCTTTCTTTTCCCTGAGGTAGAATTGAGTGCCACTGGGAAAGGACGTTTGATTCCAGTTATTTCAGCATGATAATGCCAAAAACAAAAACAAAATTTTTAACTGTTGAATATTGAAACCATCTCTGATATTCTTCAGAAGCTTCATTATTATAAAATTTGGTAACACAGATATTTTCTTATGTCTAAATTAGCACATAAACAAGATATATGGATTATTGTTACCATTTCGAATTTAGCACCAACTTGATATCGCAAGAAGTCTTTTAGTGAAAACTTCCAGGTACTAAGATGACCCATTCAGATGTTGATATAATAAGATTTTAAAGATATCCATTGTTGTTTTTGTATCGAATGCCAGATTATTATCTTTCTCATTTAGGATAAACGGAATATATAGGATGTCTTTAAGTGCAAACGAATTGTCAGTATAAATATTAATTTAGGAGAAGTTGTTGCTGTTATTGGGTTCTACGTTATTTTTCAGCGAAAGATATGGTATTCTTGGCGGTAGTATAACTGGTGGAAGATGAATCGAGGTAAATCCCGTGAAGAACCACCATCCCACTGGAAGTTACTGGCAAGCTTTACATACCCACACTGGCCAACCCCGAGACTTGAACACGCGCTGACAGAGAGGTAAGATGGCATTAAATTATAATGGTGAGCACATTAAACCACTCTGCCACCCAGGTGACCCATTGAGAAGAAGTAACCAGAGCATGTGTTTCAAGAGAACACCATGCCAGCCATAGTGCGTGACAGATCTGAGAATCAATTTATAGGACACTATTTTCACTCAGACTTATATAGAGTTGAGTGACAGATGCAAAAGATGCATAAGCCCTTCGAGTGTAGAACCAGTACAACTCAACACTGCACGACTAGTTGGACTAATTAAATTGTGTCATACACTGCATTAAGGTACAAGATTGATATGGCAATAATATTTTTTAAAAAAAATTGCATTAGCAACGTGACTTACTGATACGTGCTTCCGCAGGTGATTATCACAGCATCAACCAAGCTTTGCTGGATCCATGAATAAACATGGGATTAGTTGCACTAACATAACACTGCATTAACCTACATGAAAAATTGAATAATATCTGGAGCAAAAATTAATTTAGTTGCATCTTTAGTTGACTATCATAATATTTAGTAAGTTACTTGGCAATCTATCAAAAATCTTACTAGTAGTGCTAAAAGAGATTGTGCCATACACAGCGGTACTATATGAAACAAAATGAGCCAGACTTCTAAAAACAACTGAGCAACAAAATGATCTATCGATATGCACATCTTCCAGTGATGACTATAATATTTATGAACTTTCATAGGTATCTGTAACAAGAGTATTTGAAGACAGCGACATTCTACTGGTCGAAACAAAATTCCAGAAATTCAAAATATGACCATTCCTTGTTTTAACTGCTGAGTAGTGAAACGATCTATGATAATCTTGAGCAATAACAAGATTTACAAATTAATTAGATACTGTGGTTGATATATTGTTAGATTAGCACCATTTTCATAGGACTAACTAAACATAATTAGTCTTTTGGTGAAAACCTCATGCTGATATGACCATTTATAAAGAAAATGTAGTAATAAAATATTTTAAGGCGGCAATTGTGGTGGCTCTTCTGATCTCTGTGCAGTACGATTTATATTGAGAAACAAATAGACATCACAAGACTACATTTAGTGAAACACCCATTGCTGATCCTATCATCTCTTTAGGAGGAATAACCATGCAATTATTTTCAGTATAGTCACTGTGACAGTCATATTGCATATTTTCATTAAGGACATAACAAAAAGTCTTTTACTTTGAACCCCATGCTGATATGACCATCTATTTAGTAGAAGCAGTGATCATAAGATTTTCAAGATGGCTGCTGTAATAGCCATATTAGGTATAAGATCTGTGCCTATTTTATGTAGTGCTATATATACACCTTGTGAAGTCTTCTGGTGAAAATCATTTTATTCATGACCATCAATACAAAATTTGATAGATTTTTTCCGAAAACTCCTTGCAGATAAGACTTCAAGTTTAGGAATAGTGTTAACAAGATATTTAAGATGGCTGCTGTAGCAGTAATATTTAATACCAGTTTCGTTTGTCACAAACCAAATATTATAATGAGACTTCTAGTGAAAACCACAGGTCAATATGGCTTTTCTTTTAAGGGTAGTAGGAATAACATGACCTTCAAGATGGCTGCTGCGGTGGCCAGATAAGAAAAAGTTTTATCAAAGACAAACCAAGCAACATAAAAATCTTAAGGGATAGCGATAAAGATATTTTAAAATGGCATCTGTGTCAGCAGTTTTGGATATCCGAACTGCACTATTTTTATCTGGGACGAACCAGAGCATGTGTTAAATCTTTGTTCAAAGCTTCTTGGCAATCTAGTTTAGGAGGAGTAGAGATAATAAAAACTTATAACAATGGAGGGATGAATGATGGACAACAGGCAACAGGCCATAAAATGATATATATGTCAATTAACATTAGCAATATGAAGGCATTGGCATGCACTTACAATATTGTGTGCCAATAAAAGGATGAACAGATAGATGGGTAGCTTATTGTATAATGAATTACCTAGCTTCACAATGACTGATGTCAAGTATGATGAGAATCAATGCATTTAGGAAATATATTTACCTGAAAGCCTTTAACGAAGACCTTAACAAACTGTTGTCGCAAAAGCTGCATCCCATTGAAACTTTACTGCTATGTCTCACTTTCCATTAATGTGCTCTCAACAAAACTTTACAATTACTGATAAGAGGGGTTAAAAGAAATTAGAAAATATCTAAAATATTTTGTGTCCGCACAATATTGGGGTGGGATGGAAAAGGTCGGGTGGGACAGGAGTGAGGGGGGAATCAAATTCACACTTTAATAGATAACATGGAGTTCTCTTATAACCTAAAGTCCAGCAACACTGAGTCAGATAAGGTGTTCATGCTTGTGATTATGTTTCACTAGAGAGACCATGTAGGGTAGAGTGCAAATGAGGCGACAAAAAGTGCAGCGTTTTCATGTCTAGTTTCCAAAACGTCATACTGCACTAATGGGATAAAAAGAGAGGACCACAAAAATGCATTTCTGTAAGCATAATACATTTTAAGTTTCAAATCGCATCATACAAGTTTGACAGTTGCAACACTATGCCAGTTGTAAGAAATGTCAAATAACCAGTTGAGGGAAACATGCTTAACTTTCAAGGGAAATATATGTATAATGACAAAGTAGGAACCAAAATACATCTTTTCCTTGTTACCAATATGTAATTTAATTACTTGTGTGTTAATTTTAAATTCTTTTCAATTTTATTTTTGTATCATCACATTTTATTGTAGTGACCATTTTCACGGGATCTGATATTTTTGAAAGAGATATTATGTTTATATAAAACGTAGTATGATTCGCATAAGCACGATTTTAGCATGCCATGGTTTGTCGATTTAGTAAACACTACGCGAAAACGATTGGTTATTGCCAAGGTCATTATCTGACCCACGTGTAATTGCATTGTTTACTGCGCTATTTGATGATGAAATAGCCACGTGTTCCATCGTGCGCACTTGAAATGACGTCTTAGTTCAATTTAAAAATACTCAGATCCCCATGAAATATTCAGTCGTATAATATATCTTCAAGACGAAGGATATATTTCTATTAGGTGCCGTAAAGAGATTATTTTTTATATCTTTGAAACTTGAGATGTTTTATCATATATGACAGCTTGTTCAGAAGTTCATCTATTTTTTAGAATAGAATAATTTATTCCCTGGAGGACTATACAAGTGACAAAGACATTCGATGGAAATTTATTCTAAATTGAAACATTACAAGTTGTGGTTCAACGTGGACATCTTGACATTGTATAAAGACTTCACCTCCATCTTGGAACGTAATCAAGATTCGAAACTGGATTCAGTTAAAACTATTTAGTGATAGGACTTGCATTTTGTTTTAGGACTAGGATAAATGTTTGGATTGTCTTCACTAACTGTAAGTCCTATTTTCTATTTTCACCTTTTCACCGTGTTTTCTAGGGAAATAAATTATTTTTATTAAAACGTACAAAGCTTGTTGGTTTCACTTTTTTCTTTTGTTACTTTTGAGCAACCTTTCACGTAACAACCTGTATATGCCCATGGTCATGTGTGGACTCCCCACTCAATTAAAATAAATATCCAGTTAATGGAAAAAAGTACTGATTGGATATCACATTGCAACTTGGATGAGAAATTTACTAACTGAATGAACTTCTTTCGCAAAATCATGCGAATATTGCACCTATCCTCTTGCAGGCAATGGAAGCAGGATAATTCAGTAGTAGTAACATGCGATGTTGAAAGCAAACCATGCTTGGAACATTACTGACCTTTAGTTTTGGCATTTTGACCACACAACCAATAGGTTGCTTTCAAATTAAAAGAGTATTTCATCTGAGGATGCTTTTTGAACAGAAAGCATTAATTACCTTATGGAAATTAAAATCACAAGTTTAGCTCCAATGAGCAAGGCCCTTTGACCTTCAAATAAATAGGAATCTGCCTCTTTTTAAAAGAAATCTCAGAAAAAGGTTTAATTTAAACTATAGTGCAGGCAACATTATTTATCATGCGAATTGTAATTGAAGAGTGTATGCTAAAGAGCCTTTGAACATTTAATTTTCCATTAAAAAATCATTAGAGTGTGATCCTCAACTGGGTGCAGAACATCTTAAAAATTAAAATGGCTACAGCAGACATTGTCCACCTTGCTGAAATCAACTTCAAATTTCTAGCTCAAATGATCTTCAGCTTTGTCTCATTTACCTTCAGAGTTGATCTTTCAAGTCAAATAACAAAATATCCTTAATTTTCGTTGTAGTGTTCCTGAGATGTGTCATTACGATTTGAATTTAAGTCGTTATAATTCTAAAACACTAATGGATCATTGACTTTAAAGACCAAGCCAGAACTGATTTATACATATATCTCAGAGATATAAAATTGAAATGTCGGTTCAAAAAGATCAGAATCGTAACATAATATGAGGCACAGGTGGACATGATATCACTCAGCTGGGTAACTGATATGGCAGCATCTTATGAATGCAAATGCAGACATTTAAACTGTAGAGGGGAAAGAAAATCTTGGAACCAATATGAACGACTTTCTTGATTAAAACTGATGTGATCTATCATCCTTCATAGACCAGATGTGAGCAAGTTTTCATTATAAAAAGGACAAGTTATTTAAACAACCAGCATTGTCCTGCACCTACATTTACTTGCCCTTACAAGTGCAGTTAATGTTTTCATTCAGCATGGATTCCTTGATCCATATTAATCCCTCTGGAGACCTGCCCTGGAGTCTTAACTTAAAAAAGTAAAGTCCCTTGAAATGATTGACATTCTAATGACGATAAATGATTTCCAAGAATTGTTATAAAACCATTTCTTATTTTTAACGCTGAGTTCGGAATTAATCCTTAATATTTCTGATCAATAGCAACAGTGTAATAAAATTAACTATTCTGGCTGTCCTAATAGATGCGAGATCAGCATCATTTTCATTTAGGAAGAAGTTGATATAATTTTAAGTCTTGACCATGTAAATATCGCCATACATTCAAGAGTAGCAATAACATGATTTTCACCATGTTGGCCATGTTGGATGTCAGATTGGCATGATTCTCACTTATACCCAGCTAGATACCATTTGAATTCTTCTGATGCAAATACAACACACCATTCAGTAAGAGTTGTGATAATAAACTTCCAAGATGTTGGCCATGGTTTACATTGAATATCAAATGGACACCATTTTCCGTTAGCACTAACTAGACTATATAAACCATTTGGTCAAAACGTATGTCGATATGACATTCTATCTTGGTTAAAATTTGTAAGATGACCATTGTGGCACATTGTTTGAGCAACATCATTTGCAATTAAGATTAGCCAAATATCTTATGAAGTCTTCTGGTAAAACCTTCATGTCAATACAATATTCTGTTCAGGAGTAAACTGATAACTAGATGTTCAAGATGGCTGCCATGTTGGCCATAACGATTATCATATTTACACTTTTTTCATTTAAGTCCATCTAGATATAATGAGAAGTCTTTTAGTAAAATGCTCATGTTGATATGACCTTCCATTCAGAAGGAGAATTGTTAATAAATTTCAAGATGACTTATATTATAGCCGCACAGGATGTTTGAGGTTTGCTATTTATATTTCGGAAAAATAGACCATAAGATGAATGAGTGCATGCAAAGTTGTATGGCATACCTCCAAGCTGTTTATGAGAAGTACCAATCCCATCTTGTGTCTAAGTTTTCAAAAATACCTCCAAGCGGTTTAGAAAGATTAGTGATACCAACTTGTGCTAGCAGACAGATCGATGATGAACGATGGGCAACATATTACTGTCTTTAGCCTAAGTTTTCAAGCACCAAAATATAAGATATATTTTTATAATATCCAAAAACAGGGACTATGAAAGGTAAATCTTGAAAAACTAACAACATTGGTTTCAGGCTTTAGCGATCGCGGTTGATGTACCTTTAGTTGGCCAGTTTATCATTCTACCATTTATTCATTCCGTTAGTGACTATGCAATCAGCCAATTAGCGCTTTTCTCTTAATGTAGAAAGTCATGTCATCAAACATGTGGTGAAAGCTTTATAGTAGTGTATTACATTGGTTGCATGGGCGTTACCTTGTGTTTCTTATTAAATTAACAACTCCTCAAGGAGATAGCATGATTCAATAGCGACAAAGTTAACTATATATGAAACAGCCCAGAAAAATTAAATAAGATATACAAACTTGATCCAGAGATTTTACTTCCAAAGAGGAGTTTCATCGTGCCATCTTTAAGCGTATAGAAAAGGAAAACATATTAATAATAAATCAATTTGTAATATATTTATACCTAAATTCGAACTTCAATGTATATACTATATATACAGATACCTTGACTATAGATATTTTGTTCTTTTTTATATAGTGTGATCAATCAATTGTTAACTCCAACTGAACACGTCGTTTAAGACAATACTTCACCCACGGCTAAATCAGCGGAGTTTCATTTAATTCCGACACGAAGAATATGTGCAGCATCCTTGGTGAGAAAAGCAATCATTGATCTGTTATTACTATAACAGGGTACAACATGTTTCTCAGTTATCGATATATATATATATATATATATATATATATATATATATATTATTGCAATTGACTAAGTGATAGCTACAAAGGTGCAAGTAGCTGAAGAAAAATGACATGTTTAACCTGCAACTTCTGATGAAGCTGATACCTAATAATTTTTTTAAAAGTATGCTTTCGTTTACAAAGCTTCAATGGACCCAGCTATGTGATGTTTCGCCTTTTTCAATTATAGAATGAAAGCCTTCAAAGTGAAAACCCATAGAACCAAATGTCTCGTTTGAGAGATTTTCGGTTTACTAAGGGTTTTGCAGATGAGTAGTCTTTCTATAAGCGTTATGTTGTGTTATGTTGAGAGAGAGAGAGAGAGAGAGAGAGAGAGAGAGAGAGAGAGAGAGAGAGAGAGAGAGAGAGAGAGAGAGAGAGAGAGAAAATATAATTATGACAAAACATTTGTGTACGATTGCACAAATAAGGAAACCTGTTTGTTTTTTAACATTTAATGACAAAGTCTCTGAACAAAATACCTCTCTTCTGAAAATCAGATTCGGTTATGTGAATACATACAAATATTCCAAACAGAAATATACCCCTCATTACAAGAATCATTTATGGACTAAGATACCTTTGTAAATTTATTAGTCCATTACAATCATGAATGAATATCTATAATGGTTAAATAATCTATATAATTCACAAAATTCATGTGCCAAATTCTTTTCCTACTTTCTTCAAAGTAGGTTCTGGCACAAATTCATACTCTTTGATCAAACTAAATGTATCCTTTAAGGATAGTAAAGTCCTATGATGCTTTGTTGGTTGTTCTAACATCTAGTCATGTGGGTGACGACATATGACCAACATAAATATGGTTCTGTTTTTAGGGATTTCAACGTATATAGACTGTATGAAAATTTCTTCCACAACATACAACATCTGATGGATGATTCTATATTTTGTTCATTATAAATTACTCAGCAATTTTCAATTTCACAAATCAAGTAACAATTTAAACATCACTATCTGTATTGTGAATGATCTAATTAATTCAATTATTGATTTGACCACTCATAATTTAAACTGATATGGTTTTTAAAAAGGAATTTGCAAATAAAAAGCGAAACAACTGGCGTAGTAGCGGAGAGCAAGGGTAAGAATGAATGAATGAATGAATGAATGAATGAATGAATGAATGAATGGCTGGATGTACGAGAAAAGAGAAATAAGAGAATTATCAAACGTATGAATGCCCAAATACATGAGAATAAACAAAAGGATCCAGAAATGTACTGTTGATATGTTAGAAGAATGTAAGCTATATGGTCAATCATAACATTTAATCCTTTTCAGTCACAAAGCACACTTTGTATTGCATATAGACCAGAAAGAGAACTTCAGTCATTGGCGTAAATTTAAAGAACAACAAATGTTTCTTGCAAATCAGGATTCTGTGTTTCCATCACACCTAAGACTGACATCTTACTGGAAATGGTAACTTTATTTGGCTTTGCTTAAAGTCAGTTGCATGTTTCTCAAGGGATAGGCCGATATTGAACCATTTTATGCTTAATAACCCAAATAACCTATCTGATAATTTAATATTGTACTTTACAGTATATTTAATTGCAAACAGTACGTGTTAAAATATGAAAACGTGACCTTTAAATATGATTAGGTAGCATGAGGCAAACAAATACATAAAAAGTCATCTCAACTGTCCATACACAGCACAGGACTTCTCATTTCTTTCTATCCAGGACATATATTGGTAGTTTAGTCTTTCTAGAACAAAAATTGCTTAGTCCATGTTTTAAGACCGGCCCTGACCATAGGAATGTGTATACCACATATATCGGCTACTAATTTTCACCAGCAAGGATAAAGCTGAAGAAGATACGCTTATGTGTATGTGTTTGAATTACAAAGATTTACAGCAATAAAGATGGATAGAAATAAACAATTATATTTACTATCTAATGTTGCAAAAACCAAGAGAGAAAAAGCTGGTGAAAGACAATTGTCACACTGATGATGCATTTACGTCAACATATCAAATTGTTGAGCATTTTACCAGATATGTGCAATGTAGCTTCTTGTCACACATTCCATAATTTCTCTGTATTCTAGATTTGGCAAGCTCTGAAGTGTTTAATGAGAATCCTTATCAAGAAAATGTCTTTGCATTCAATCTGTTTGGATTGTAATGGCTAAATAACTAAGGCACTTTTAACAAACTTTTTCGTTATGCTATACATGTAGCAGGAAAGTGTCAAGTTCATCAGTGAATATTAAGCAACCAAACACCAATACTGATATCGATAAGTATATCTGGTAATGTTGGACCAAGAACCAGACATTTTGTATCCCTCTTTTTGTGTGTATGAAACATAATGTAATGTACATCTCTGTCAAACTCCCGAAGTTTTTGGTCGTTCCATGCTTACCTTCCGATTTCGTAATATCTCCTGATTTTTGCAGAGAACTCCCGATTAACACATTTTGTCAGTCGATTTTAATTTATCCTAGAAAATCGGACATAAATAAATATATCTTATGCAATCCAATAAAGCCATGTTATATTTAATCACCGTGAATATTGTTGTTACGAAATAATTATCTCACTATAATGAATTCTTTTGCAGTAAATAAAATGTTAAGTGTGAACATTATTCATGTCAATTTACGATTTTATTTAACACTACATCAATACTAAAGTCAGAAAATAAACCATAAAATTAAAAAAACCCACAACATTAAAATTGACAGCAATTATTTTCAATCCCAAGAATGATAACTGTGATGCTGTAGCATGTCAATTTCCAACTAGGAAAGTTATCAAGAGTGAACACCTAGCTTACTGTACTGTATATATAAAAGTTAATTACATCATTAAATTAAAACAAAAATGAAGAAACATACCATGCAACTTATGTGCCCTCAAAAACCTAATTCAGAATAAATATGTTATTTAGTAAACAATGTTAAATGTCTTTCAAGCTGAGAATAAGGACATAAGGTGAAGTACAAAACTAGTTGTTACGTATACGGTAGCTTTAGACTGCGTATTTAGGCACTGCTACTTACAATAAACTAGGGCATCGTTTATATGCCAATCAACTGTTGGTGCTTACATAACACACATTATAGAACATGATTGTTTAATTGTATTGGAGGGCCAGTCCGTTTCACAAGATAACTGCGATGACAAGGATTAACTGTTAATTAGTCACGTTGGCTTTCTTGCTTGTTTACTTAAGACTAACCTTTAGCTATTGTGCAATTTGAGAACAGCTGACCAGGATATGCAAAGAGAGCACATCTAGGGGAAAATAAGACGTATCAGAGGGAGAAGGAGTACATCCTCTGAGAATTTCACACGTATTGGACCCGGAACATTTATTAATATTTAGTAAAAATGAGGCTTCAGTTCAATGCTGATAATAGCAGAATTGTCATAATGATCATAAAGTTAACAAGTGTCTGAGTATTGTGGTTTGCATCACTGTGTGTGTGTGTGTGTGTGTGTGTGTGTGTGTGTGTGTGTGTGTGTGTACAACAGAGAACAATGCTTTTCATGATGCATTGAAATATAGAAGGTTTATTACTGATGCAAACAGAAACAATATAAACTTAACCAACATTGAATGTTTCAAAATGTTGGTCCTACATAATTGTAGATCTTAGTCAAATTTAGTAATTTTCCAATCAAGGGTGTTTATTTCATTAAGATATAATAATTATAAGATACCAGGGTAAATAAAACATATCTATTTCATAAGGCACTTTAGATAGGGCTCTGGAATAATACGCCTTGTTTTCAAGGGATCAACCATCATAAAAATCAAAATTTCTTTCAACATGTTCAAAGAGGACTATATTATTATTTTCATGAGAATATGATTAAGAGTTTATTAATACCTTCTCATTTTAGTATCTGATACAATATATTTCTTCCACAACAAGATGAAAATGATAATGATATAGAACAGAAAATGGAAAAGAAATGACACATCATGCATTAATTGTATTACATGATATAATGAGACTGTGGGTGATTACAAAGACATAAATGGGAAAGAAAATTAATTTCATGGATGTAAGAATGAGAGTGACTTACCTACATAATAAGACTCACTCAAGGAGTAAATTCACAAGAAACGCAGTTCTCATGTATGGGCCATTCTATTACAATACACCTTCATTAACAGTATTCATGATGTACAGAATTTAACTATAAACATGAAAACAAGAAAACAGAAATCATAAATATTCCACATAGGAAAATATCTTATAAGCATAAATATTTGCTAATATTCTGTTATAATGATTATTTTCACTTGAAATTCTTTTCTACATATTTAAATTGTTTAATATTTATTTAAATAACTAAACACCAATATTGAACAGAAATTTTTCAAAGTCATTATGAAATATTAAATATTATGACTTACTTTTGAATGAAGGAAAATGTATATTTTATAAAAACACAGGAGATGATAATGAGCTGAACACCAAATGATAAACCAACTTCAGCGATTTAGGGCTATGTCTTGTAAAGAGCAATATTCAATAATGTTAGAAGTTGATCACTTCAACTCAATTTAGCACAAGAAACACCTTCATCCTAATTAGCTTACTAAATAAGAGTGTGTTACAATGAAACCCTTGATGGAAAGCAGGTTATAGGAACCCAAATATGGCATGTAAATGATTATAGTCTCATGATGCACTGCATTACACATATGGATGAAACGGGTGAAAAGGTAATGGAACAAGAGGAAATTCTTGAATTTAAGACAACATTCAAAAACCCAAACCAAAGCTGGTTGCAGCCACCAAATTTTGGTGAGCAACGTACTTATTTTTATACCTAGATGCATTTTTTAATGACAGTTAAGTGGAAATAAGCCAAGGGTGTTAGTACGTAATCCTGATATTATAGTTTTGCTGCTTTAAGGAACTATGCCAGTGTCGTAGCATATATAAGAGGGATAGGTGGATACATGCAGAGTGAGAGATGCAAGAATGGACAGAAGAAGCAAATTCTATATAATGCCTGCCTTTCAAAGCACAGGTATAAAAAGACTAAAGTATCAAAAACTAATTCGAGATACTGCCTCTGTCTAAATTCAATGAAAATCTAAGATGACAGATAAACTAACGTCCTGCTGGTGCAATATATTCTATGACATTATATGTTCCATTAAATTGGTCATTTGCAGCTCTAACCTGAGGGCAAAAAGGAGAATTGGTTTGATTACTTTGAATAATGATTATATATAAAACACAAATGTTTTATTTACCTCAGTTAAATAAACAATAATAATTTATTAAATTTATCACTGATGTGCCTGGAAGCAAAGCTTCTGTCATCCTTAACTTGTGAATTAGGCACATTTTCTGATGGGAAAAAGACTTACCCAAGTGGGCTTAGGAATGCTTACAAGGCTTAAGGCTTTAAGGTGGAACTCTACAGTTTCATATTTTGAATAAGTTAAGATTTTAATGAAAAAGAACTTTCGAGTTGTTCTTCTCTGTTTATACCGGCTATGTAAAATAGACCCTAACTATCTTGGGTATTGTCAAAAGAAATTTTATTTCCATTTAATGTCTTGTGTGACTGATAGGTTATAGAGCATACAGCTTGACCTTACTTCAGATGCTCGCCGATAGAAATATTGCTAACTACACTTGATCATTTTCTCTCCCAGACCTCAGAAGCTGCTATTGTGTAGTCTGGCAAAATTTGTTTTCTTTATTTTAATAACTGGTAAAGAGATTGTAATATACTACTTTAGACTAATTCAGGCTAATTTACTGTCATATAAGAGCAGCCATGTTTGTAAGCTGTGTGCTTAGATCATGTACAATTTCTACAAGTACAATATTCAAAGCAATTTCAGCTATGGTACAAGGAAGCAGCATAGAAGTATGCCAGCATTTATTTGTCAAGATGGAAGTACACTGGATATCAGACATTTTTAGTTTGTTTCCATGTAACACTGAATACAGATTTAAATATGTTAATGCTGATCCAGAATCAGTGTGCGTTGTAAAGGGCCCCACTTGGTACAATTTGCTCAGGTGTTGTGGATAAAAGGTGGCCTGCAAGAACTGGCATGCAAAAATCAAAGTGAAAAAAATGTGCACTCACTTTATTTTTTAATGATAGTGAAATCCAAGCAGCAGGAGGTTTGAATAGACCAAACCATTTGTTCAAAATAAGGTCGCTGGAGCAACAATCCTGTGCAATAGCGTCCATTGACATGTCTGAGTATAGCGTGAGCAGAGGGGCTGAAGAGACAAAAATATTCGGTCAAAATAAGGTTTATAACAAAGTTGGCCATACAAGGCGGGAGAGGAATGGCTATTTGATACCTTATGTCATGAAAATAAAGGGGTTGGGGGCGCAGACTACTTCGCTATTGGGTTATGAAAGTGCTTGCAAAAATATGATGCACACAAAAAATAGGGGTGGAGGTGAATCAACGTTTTAACTGAACCTTCTCACTGGGGTAAAGAAACAATAGCGGCAGCTGTGACAGGTGATATAATTAAATCATTGTTATATCAATAACAATGAGTGCTTATGTGCTAACTATGGAATCTCATACTAAACTAGCTCACCAACGACTAGAGGTAAGAAATACCACCCCGTCCATGATTCTGTCAAACAGCAACTGCAACGTCAGGAAGCTCTAGCAGAATTTGCAGAATTGTTTAAACTGGTCAATCCATCGCTGGAACAAACCGCTAAAGCAACCAGAAAAATATCAGAAAGAATTAAAGTGATTAAAATGATTCTTCGAGAACGTCCAGCTGGAACAGCTGCTGCTCAACCACAGTATTAAAGGGTATCGACCAAGCTCGTGCTGAGATTGGCGATATGAAGGATTGTATTTCACCAGCAACACCAGATCAGACATCAAAACGTAGAACTGATGTTACAGAAACATTTACCGAGCGAGGTATTATCGATATCAGGGATAAAAACAAAATACTTGGAATTGCTCTGTTTGGATAGAATAAACAAATATGTTAAACCTGAATATATTAAAAGTATAAAAAGTCGTGCAGGTTGGAGTAAATACGAGCATTGCATTGCCTCTGATATTCTGCAAGTCAGAGATAACGATGAAGATTTTACACCTTTTGGCCAGGCAGTAGATGATTATATTGAGCAGACAAAACAAGAAATGGTACTAAAACAAGAAGTATGAAGAGTAAACTTGAGAAATCAAGAGAAGAAATGAGAAAATCAGGGGTAAAGACTAGATCTGAAACAAGGAAGTAAAAAGTAGAAGCTGTACCAGACGTAGTTCCAAGACAAAACAACTGGAAGGCATCTTTCCAATCGAGAAAGTGGCCTTAGCACTCCACGTAATAAACTTTATCCCAACAATCTCCTTTCTAATGTTGATCAACTAGAAATTCTGATTGATGGTAGACGAGCCGGCAATAATTCCCTCTAAAATCATCCATGAAGCAGCTGAGATTTGTCAGCATTTATTCACGAGTGGTGTCATGGACATCAATGTCTATCAGGCACCTATGGAGGAAATTACCGATGATTACTACAGCAATTAGATATGCAATTAGATCAGTGACAACAAAATTACATGATCATACACAATGCCCAACATGGACTTGTGATGGTCAGGGTAATAAATTTGCGATGACAAACACGTTAAGCTATTTATGCAGATGGTCTCGGCGATGTTGTTCAAGGTCTATTGAGACTGGCAGCCCCAAAGTTGGTCATTATTGCACAACAATTAGGAATGAACGCCATTGACGTTGTTTGATATAAGGTATTGGCATCGTTGATGATGTTACTGGTAATGCATTCTCAGCGATCCGAGACTAACTTGAACGATTAATACTACCAAAACCGCAACCAGTAAAATTGCCCAGCACCGAGGTGCTGCCAGTGAGTGTCAGTAAAAAATAAATCAAGCTGCAAATGAGCGGTTTGAAAGAATCAACTGGCATGCCATCAATGACAAAACAACAAGTTGCCGAGATAAAAAAACAAATATAACAGCAAGTCTGATTGCAGGGAGTGGTCTGATTCGACATTGTTTAAACAGCAATGAATATAATAAGATGTTCAAGCGTGTGTCAGATCCCGCATTTGATATGGACGCACCCGTCGCCAACGATGAATCAGTGCGTGATTATTAGTATTATTCTTTTGATGTATGTTTACCTGATGAACGTGGAAGAATCGAACGATAAGTTCAAGATACAACTAGATATTTCCTGCCCGCTGAGGCATTCATTGAGATCGAAGGCCAACTTCTGAAAGCAGATAATACAGCATATGGTATTGGTGATCGAGTCGGCTCCATCAACAATGGCGTCATGGCATTGTTTAACAGTAACATACACATGATAGATGGAAAGAATATTGAACATGTCTCGAAAACGTCGACGTTGCTAGGACGATACTGGGCCTCGCAAGATATTTCGATGATTATTCACTGTCCGCTGGCCCATCAATGATGTTCGCCAAATATACTAATTATCACCACGAGATCCGTAAAATAGCAATGAATGCAGCTGGAGAAGCAGTCGCATTGATGAATGTAAATTTAACCAGGGGTTCGCAACACATTGGTCGATGTTAAACGGTGATGTATAATCTACATGTGCAATTCCGGTATCATATCTTTGGATTCTGTTGTAACGTGAGATAATTTATCTTTGGCTCTAAATACAGAGTTGTGCTTGTTCGAAATGCCACTGACAACGATGCAATCTGGCGTCCAGATACTGTTGATGCTGGCATGGTGAAACTGACAAAACTTTTATTGTGGATGCCAACAATGACACCATCGCTGACGGAAGAACGGTTGCTCTATTTCATGAACAGCAGATGTATATGAACATTGTCATGGTTGACGATGATCACAGACAGTATTCAAAGTAATGTTGCTGCGTTATTCACATGGCAGATAGTATCATAGCATGGAGGTTCAGCCCCACCACATATATTCAGAGTGTATCAGGATAACGCCTGAGTAGATTCACAGGAGCGAAACCCAATGGTATTTTATACACTCTTGGTTAATGAAGTTTCTCTCAGGATAAATGGATATCAAGAACTATCCGAAGAAGTGTTTATGAATTTTGAAAACCATCATGTTGTACATATGTATCATTGTTTGATGACATTCATGGGGCATGATCAGAGTGATCAGAGTGTTGATTCTGGTTTGCAGATATCTCAGTGGGCTTTCACAACATTATATCCGATCTATTATTTCCGTCGTCAGCATACATTTTTGAGCTCGTGTAGCACGACCACCAGAGCCATTGCTGTTATCCTGTCATACCGATCAATGATGCTCATAGGTGTCAGCAGACAAATGAGGGTCGTTAATGCGTCTGTGGAAAACATGACAAGCGATCCAAAATTAAATCATAGATAATGTTTTATAAATGTAATATCAGCACGACAAAGTTACCCGGACACCTGGTGAGATTAAAAAGCTACAATCTGCAACAGAAATTCGTTCCACGTTCCTGGGCTTTGGTATGCAAAAGAACGTTGTCCATACGACTTTGTTCTCATAATGGGAAAAGAACGCTGGAATAAAAATATTACTGTAATCAACAGTGTAGTAAGGCCCAAATAAACGTCAGCTCAGGCACTTCAGTGACGCCAAGAAATCAAACACCGGTATCAGACTTGATCTTTATGTGGCTGTCATTAATGATACAATAAAAAGTGGAGGTATATTTTCACTTCTTGCAGCTATTCCAGCATTGATTGTTGCTGACGCTCCGGCTGTTGCAAAGGCAGCCGCACTTGGTGCTGTTGTAACTGCTGCCGAGATGGCATTGAAAAGGCGATAGGACACGGAGTGTCTGGGCATGGTCTAGGGGCCTCCAAGAAAAAAAAAAGAAACAGGGGGCGAATCTACGACTGCCAGGGACATTTCTTTAAAACTTCTAACCAGTAATCTTCCCATGTCCACTTTTATATTCTTGATGCTGCTCATCGACTAAGCATAAAAACTTCAGCTACATGGATGACGTTTAATGATATGCATTAACGATTTATCTTAATATAGTAACATTATGACATTGTTACTCCTGAAACCCATCTTGCAGTGCGATCACTACGCTATCTCTTGCTGATGATGCTTGACTTCTTTCTTAATCTCGAACACTTGCAGTAATATCGCCCTATTTCCAACGTAATAGTTCAGTACCATTATTTTGAGCTTCAAAATCATTAGTTGTTACTACCTGTATTACTAAAGTTCAAACTTTACGGCCATGCCAAAATACTACTTGAAAATGTAGCATTTCTACATTGTTACTCTCAAAATCATTTGGTAATAATTCTGTTTTCAGCAAAAAATACCAGAAAATTAGAATTTGGTTTTTCACCTTATATGACACTGAAACAAAGAACCCCACCACATCAATTACCAACAGTAAACACAAACACGCCACAACAAATTGTTAAAGCTTATTATTAACAGCAGGTTTTGTATACATCAAGATTATGTCAAGGAATAAATGTACACCACTTTCAACAACCTTCTCTCTGGTCGACCTTCAGGACATTTTGGCACATTTCATTCACAATAAAGTTCAATTGATTAGAGATAAGCTTGACAACACAATTTCAATTGACTCATAATCACCATACAGTTGTGACACAGAATGTACCCAGCAACCTTTAACAGCATTTTAATCTGTCTCTATGGAGTCGGTATAATGATTAATATCTATAATGTACGAAGCAGTTCAAGTATTGCGCTAAACTACTGCAATTAGATGCACAAACCAGTATTGTGAATTCATTCTTTTTTAAATTATTTTTTGTTTTTAAACATTATGAATATTTTAATGATTAGTATATATAATGTTTTTAGCACTTGATGTACAGGGCTAAACAAGCTCAATTAGATGCACGAATAATTCTCTGGATTTTGGGGTGAAAATTGTATATATATATATATATATATATATATATATATATATATATATATATATATATATACATATATATATATATAGATAGATAGATAGATAGATAGATAGATAGATAGATATTGTTACTATATGTAATTTAATTACCTCTTTCTTAGTTTTAAATTTATTTATTTTTTATTTTATTCCATTACATGTTATTTTAATGATAACTTTGTTCCTTGGATTTTACATTTTTCCAGAAAATTCAGTTCAGTTCTGTTTGACTGTAAACAAGCCAGTAGCTTGTTTACATTTTATCAATTGGTCACCTAGATTTCATACCAGTAACACCTGTAATACAAACAACTTTTTTAAAAAAAAATTTAAAAATTCATTCTCAGTGAAGAAATCACTGATTTCAGTCAATGTCATATCTGGCCTACGTGTGAAATAGCAATTAGGGTTTCCCAGAGGGTTGACCCTCATCCGGAACTTTGTTGTGCGTATTAGTTGGGCTTATTAACACATGTTATTATAATTTTAGGCAGTTGTAATTAATACCTTCAGAGCTGAAACGAATTTTATGTTGTTGCCAGTTTGATTTGAATTTTTCTATTTTTCGGAATTAATAATTTATTCTCCCTGGAAACCACTTGTGCTCATTCGAATTCTTGGGCAAAGGTATTTATTGGAAAGTATTCGCAATTCTAAAGCCGGATTATTATTCTTGGTGATTCAACAAAGAATTGTTGACACGCCAACACAAAAGAGATCATACAAAATGTCATCGCCTTCCATCTTGGAACTTCATCGGGATTCGAACTATGATTCACTTTTTTTGTCAGGACTTACATTCATTAACTCTAGGATTAAGTTTGGATTAGATTCATAAACCGTAAGTACATTTTCATATTTGTACCTTGCTGTTATAGGGAAATAAATTAATTGTTAAATTTTACAAAGCTTGTTGGCTTCGCTCTTTCCTTTCTTACTTTGTACGAGCCTAAGCACGTAATAATATATATATATATATATATATATATATATATATATATATATATATATATATATATATATATATATATATATATATATATATATATATAATAATGATTAGTTTATGTAATGTACTAAGCACTTCAAACACTGGGACATAGCAGCTTAATTAGATGCACAAATCAGTTTTGGGAAACTTTCTTTTTACTGCATTGGAGGGGAGGAGGGAAGTGCTAGTGTCAGTAATGAATAACAGGGACAGTAACCCGATCGGAAACCCATATTTTAATTTCTTGCGATGAAGAGCTCCTAAAATCCTTGTGACGAAGTGTGCCCCGAAGCCATGTGAACTCAATCAGATTCTGACATCACTGATGCTTGAGTGCTTAGATTTACAATTTCCTTCACTAACCGCTGCTATCAATACTTTTTTATCCAGGAAATTATCATCATTTTTCAAAACTCCCATTGTAAAACCTCTGTTGAACAATTACACTTGACTCTAATGGTTTAAGAAACCTCTACCCTGTTGAACCTCTCATTCATTTAACAAATCTCAGAAAAAGTTATTCTATCCCTCATATATCTCATTTGAATTACCATAATCAATTATGATATTATCATTATACCAGATTGACTTGGACAGTTGGACAGTAATTGAAATCAATGTATTCTTGTCATGTTGAGGACATTTAGACCAAGCCATCCAGAGTTTTAAAAAAATTATTTTTAAAATACTCTTGCAAGGTCAATGTTTTATATGTTCTATCCAAACTTGTAACTCATCTGAATGCAAACATTCTTTTGACAATGTACAGTCAGCATATTGCCTCACCACAGTACTGAAACTTCACCTCGGAGTGTAGTTAATGACCTTCTCTCTGTTCTGGATAATGGAAAGGTTATTGTGAGTCCTCATCTTGTCTGACTTGTCTGCAACATTTGTAAACTGATGACTGCCAAATATACAAATCTACCTTCCCAAATGAAGTTGAGGCTACTATCCAAGGCACAGAGAAGTGCGTTTCCGACGTGAAGTTATGGATGACGTATAACAAACTGCATATGAATGATGATAAAACTGAAACCATCATGATCACTACAAAAAAACTTTCTCATTCACATCCTTTACCTCAAACAAAAAGTAAGCATCAGCAATACCAAGATTAAATTCACACAGTCAGTATGAAACCTAGTTGTCACTATTGACAGTAGGCTCTCATTACATCAACATACAACAAACATATGCAAGGCTCTATTCACAGTTTTCTTTCAGCTGATGCCACTAAATCACTTTTGTTTTCCTTAGTACTTTCAAGAATGGACTCTTGTAATTCATTTCCATATGGTTCATCTCAGAAACTTGTAAAAGTTCAAAACATTACTGCTCAGATCATCCTTAGAATGCAAAAAAAAAATGAGTTCACCTCCCACGTGCTCTGTAGTCTTCACTACCCATTCAATCTAGAATCAGAAACAAAATGTGTTCACGAAGCTACATTTCATTTACTAGCTCCAGTCCAATATACATATCTCACTACTACTACCTCACCCATGTGTACTCCACATCCAGAAACTTACACTCCTCGTCTGACACTTGTTATTGTTGTTGTTATAGGGCTTAACTCCATTTGTCAGCACAAGATAGGTTACACATAGCAGCCAGAATAAATGGTGGATGAAGAACCCGGGAAAACCGCGGAAATAACCACCGACCCACGAGAAACTACAGGCAAGCTTTCTCACATACGAATACTCCAACCCACGCAGACAGAGGTGAGATGGCAGTGATCCGTAATGATGGGTGCTTTGGACCACTCGGCCACCTGGGGCCCTCCTTCCGACACTTGTATTCTCGTTGTTAACCCCTGCTAAAATGAAGTGATATGGACAATGTTCTTTTGTGTACCAGGGCCCAGTTATGTGAAATGAATTGCCCATAGATCTTAAACACAAGGACACTCTGTTCTCATTCATAAGTGCTCTTAAAACTCACCTATTTTGACTACAAGAACAGACTTGAAGACTTAATAATATTTACTTCCTTAATTATTGTCAGCATGTTTTTGTTTTGTAAATTTATGGTGTTTATTTTTGCAAGCTGCTTCTTGTTTTTTATATTTATGTGTTATCTAATACTGTAGAGCTTAAAAATATTAGGCACTGTACTAAGTCTACATTATTATTATTATTATCATTATTATTATTATTATTATACTTTATTCTAGCCTTCTAAATATGGCTACTGCAGGAATTACATGACAAAATTACTGACAGCTGGTAATATATCAACAATAGTTGACATCATACCTTTTTATGTGACGACGATGATGACAAGAACAGTTTAGTTGATAAATATATCATGTGCATTAAGTTGTGTCCACATTCCTCATTTTTTAGGCTTGAAATGCATGCTAGAACTGAAAACTACAAACTGATATAAAAAATTGCTGATTTGTTTTGATGTGGGGATGGTAATAGGTGAACAAAATACTGACATAAGAAAAACCTTAAAAAATCTAAACATACCTAGATCTACAAAACTCATTATTTCACATGACCTTTGACTTCATCATCCTGCCCAGGGTCAAATAGTAAATGATAACGAATTTGAATCAGAAGTAGGATATTGTTGAGTCATGAAAAATAATAAAATTGCTACAGCTGAAATCAAGTATGAGACATATTACAATTAATTACAAGTAGAAAAGACAGATTCCTCAAAATACATATCAGTTAAGGTTTAGACATTTTTTGGTACATGACATTTAAAATACTATGTGCCATATATTTTCACTTATGAGTTCAAATGTTAACTTCACAGACCCAGATCAACTGTAACATAATGCACCAGCAGATCAGAGTCTGTACAGTTTTCCCGGAGTAATCAATAGAACAAAGAGCATAGACCCTGATCTGCAGGTGCATTATGTTATGGCACATTATGATCTTTGTTGTTTGGAGACTAACTCGACTTATAAGTGAGTGGATACAGTACCTTGATCCTTTTTAATCAATGGCAGGTTTTTCATCTGTATTGGACTGCTTTGGTGGCCTAGTGGTTAGAGCATTCACCTTGGATGCTGAAGGTCGTGTGTTCAAACCTTGGCCAAGTCATACCAGAGACTTTCAAAAACGATACATGCAGCTACATTCCTTGGTATTCAGCATTAAGAGGTTAGTGTTAGGACTGGATGACCTCGTGTCACGATAATGTGACTGGGTGGGACATGATGCTACATGTCTGCACCATCATACCCAAGTGCTAGACATCACTATAAACCGTCTTACTGCAGACATGATAGTGATATGACTGAAAAATAATTAAAGCTACATTAAAAAGCCAAAACACACACACACACACACACACACACACACACACACACACACACACGCAGGCCATCTGTATTGATTCCATGCGAAGAAAGCAACTGCTTGAATCGGCTGTCATTGTAGCAGTTACTGATATTCCAAATGCATCACCATCATCTTACCTGGCCATGTTATCATCTTGCAAAGTGCCACATTGATCTGCCAGTGAAGTATATATAGCATCATGATGTTCTGAGAGATCTTCTTGCAAAGAACTGCCCAATTTGTCAATAGATAATGTACCCAGAACATCTATACTTATGGAGATGTCATCCTGCCACACAGAATATTGTTCATTAATAATGTTTCTAAAACATTATTACTCTCATTTTCATAACTGTTTTCCATGGAATTGCCCAATTCATCAATGTCAAAGTCTGTCTCACTGGCCATTTCAGTGTTACATGGCAATTCATTTGATGATTTACTTCAAACAGTTTATAAATAATGCTTACAGTATTTAATTGCCATCTGTTTAGTTTTACTCCTAGATATAAGTAGTTATAAGGCAAAAAAATCCTAACTGCATGCACCACTTCTAGTATAGCTAATCTATGACTGGATTTCTTCAGACATGATTTGCCTATATTAATTCTAAAACTAGACATTAATTGGGACCCCATT
>JAECUM010047544.1:0-14329 GCA_016617855.1 Megalonaias nervosa
ACATCACTGATATGTTTGTGCTGAAAGCAAGTTTCATTTTTAGGAATGACAATAACCTTTTCCCTCCTGACCCCAATATCTCTAGGCTTTATTCGTACCCTAAGGGCAAGTCATCCACAATGTTTGTGCCAGGTCTGTGAAGTAGAACTGCCATATTCTTCTTTCGGTGAGTGACTTGATCTTTGACCTTCTGAATCAAAATCTATAGCCTTCTTCCTTACCATAAGTGCAATCCATTGACAAAGTTTCGTTGGGGTATGTTGTGTAAAACTAATGTTTTTCTGCAGAATTTGTTTTTGTTTGTTTCAGTCGCAGCGACATTTATCTTTGACCTTTAACCTTCTGACACCAAGTTTAATAGGGTTCTTCACTACACCAAATGCAAGCCATCCACAAGCTTGCTAACCATAGACATGGAGAACTCATCTGATTGTTTGGAAGCTATTTGTCATATTTCAATATAGCATGATTTTAACCTTTGACTTTTTCAGCTGGAAATCTATAGGAATCTTTCTTACCTCAAATAGAAGCCATTCTCAAAGTTTATTAACTGCAGTTAGTGACCCTGCCTTTTGACCTTTAGACCCTGAAATCAATAGGGTTCTGTCTTACCCATGTACAAACTATACACAAAATTTGGTAACTGTAGACGGTGAAGATCTTGTGTTAATGTGCAGAAACCATTTTCCTTTTTTTCCAATCACAGGGACCTTGACCATTCAACTTTTGAGCCAGAAATCGATAAGATTCTTCCCTACCCCAAGTGTATGCCATCAACAAAGTTTGCTATCTACAGATAAAATACATAAATAAATTCGTAACAGACAGTGTGCTGGACATCATGACAGAATGTGCTTCAAGTTATGTCAGGTCTAAACAATGATTTTAGCCAGCTAAAGCACTGCAAAGTGCATTTAGCAGAAGTGTGCTAATTTATTGTATGTTATTACAATGACAGTGAACTTTCACTTTTAATGAGCAGGAGTAACGAATGTGATAGAGTTGAAAGGTTTTAGTGCTGCATTTAAACTGCAAAATATTTCCATACTTGACAGCAAAATTAAATATTCATAAACCAAAATTACATTACTAAAACGTCTCTTCTCTTAATGCAAATATAGTATTAGTTATTTTACGTCAATGATTTTAATAATTTCTCAGGTTAATAAGATTTTAGCGAAAGCAATGCATAATTGACAGCAAAGTTATATAAGTATTGGGTGCATAACCTAATACTTCACACACTTTAATTTCTTCAGCACGGTCTTAAAAATAGGAACTTGTGCTTGGAAGCCAAAGTTAGTCGAAAGGGCATTCAGGGGTCACAACTCCTCTGAATCATTACTGGGAATAATAGAAATCCAACTAATTTAGGGTGTTAATATAATGCTGTATGATAAATTGGTTCAAATTCAAACATTCATTAATGAAGATATGCCATGGAAAACAAAGGAATAAATCAGTGGAATACCTCTTCTAAATGAAAACGTGGAACAATGTAGACATAGACTAAAGAATGTTAGAATATTCCCATCTTTCTAATTAGGCCCTGTTTACACACATTATTTATCATAGCTCTACCACTGTAGAATATGCATATTTTTCTACTAATCATCATTATGATCATAAAATATGAAACCAATGCAGGTTGCATGCATTAACTGCATTAGATAATATTGATATTTGTTTGTTGCAATTTCACGTAATAACCTGAGTGTTTAATTTCAGAAAATCATTTCAGTCAGTTTTTAAGCGGCTTGGGAACATAATCATGTAAAAGTAAATTCGCTTCAAAAGATGTTACTGTATTTAGTATACAGTCATATCTTTATTAATTTTAACTGACTTTTGTTTTGTTTATGTTGACTTCGATGTAAATGAATTAAAATATACAGCTTAATGTGTAAATAGTTACTGTTTAGAGTGTATAATGTTCTACATAAAAATTTGAAGTTCTACTCTGTTCTTGAGTTGGAAATTTTATCAGTGACATATGTTGATGTAAACATGTTAATGCATGGTAAATATATTGAAGATATATATATACGAAACAATTGCTTTGTATTTCTTTATGATTCATTACTGTTTTCATCCTTTGCCCCTCCCTAAGTTCAGTGACTGAAAGTGAAGAGTCAATCAATTGTCTGAAATCATTGAGACGATGAAGCATTATTTTTGGAACAAACCAGCATTAAAGTGTAACTTTTCAAACTTTAAAGTGATGCATTCTTCAGTCCAGTACTTGGTGTACAAAAACTACAAACACAACAAAGCCCAAAGTAAGGGCTTCTCCAATCATGTTCTAGACACATTAATTTTGCACATTTTTAAAAATTTTCTTATTGTTATGTGTTTTCTTAAAATAATTGATCGGACATGCATTCCTACATATTTTTGTGCAGACAACAATGTCGCAAAATGTTATCAGTTGTGTCCGCACGCAGCTGATCGTGCAGCCGTCTACAAGCCGTTTCCCATTCAAGACTGTCTAGGTTTCGGGAATGGAATAAATCTAATTTCTTTATTTAGACGATCTGGATATTGCATGTCAGAATTATTATGCCTCCAACTGACACCTTTTCATCATCATCAAAATTGACAAACGGATGCAAAATTTGCAAATGTTTAAGATAACCATGTCATTATCGCAGCAATCAGCTTCTTTGAGGAAACTGGCAGACATAAACAATAACTGGATGCATTTCTAAATCCACTCACTGATCGGTTAATCAATTAACATGACTGACAAGTGGCAATAGGTCAGTTCCATTACATATATTTTCTGTTCTTCATTTGCATGTGCTTCTTGATATTTTGTTACCAGTAAGACAGAAAAGAACATTATCTTGTACCCGATGAGAAAGAAGACGACAAATTCAACATCTACTAGATATCTGTTTCCAATTTCTACTATATTGTCCTGGAAAATTTATTGTTATTCTCCTTCCTACTAATTGTATTGTCTTGTAAATTGTACTGTACTGTCCATTATATTGTATTGTGTTGAGCTTCATACTGTATCATATTGTCGTATATATTGTACTGTATTGTCCGTTATATTGTATTTTGTTTTCCTTCATAATGTATTGTATTGTCCTGGTTATTATACAGCATAATATATCACTGAAAATATACTATATACCAGTAATACATGAAGATTTTAATGAATGCTTATGTCATGTTTGCATATGATAATAACAATACTCTTTAATTACTGTATCATTATATCAATACAGAATACATTTTGTAGAAAACAAAAACAAACAGGAATGTAAATAAAAGTTCTTTGCTTTTTGATGCGATGACTACGTAGTATATCATCAAAGGTTCTCCATAAATGAATTTCAGTAAACGACTTGTGATGAAATTTGATAACATAAAATCTTAACAATATACAAGAAAATGCAAAAGGAAACATGATTTTGTTTCAAATATTAAAAAATTAGAAAGAAAACAATGAAGACTGAATTAGAATTTGTGTTTCTGATGAAATTATTTTATCATATATGCCTTCTGCAGGTAAATAAAAATGAAGAAAACTTAAAATATTTCCATACAACACAGAAAACAATTGATGATAAATAGATGTTACCAAACATTTATTAATAGATATACAGAGAAGTATCTCTTTTTGCAAATAGCCTCTCGGACATTTTAGTCATTTTATCAAGAGTACATCATATGCCTGTCCCATATGTAAAAATCCCTTATGTAGATAAGTGAAACTCTTGGTGCAAAAACCATTTTTCTTCACATAAGTGACCTTGACCTTTTCCCTTTTGACCCCGAAATCAATTGGATTTTTCCTTACCCATAGTGCAGTAGGTCATCCACAAAGTTTTGGCCGTATCTGAGATGCAGAACTAATGTTACCATTTTTCTTCTTTCACCTAGTCACCTTGACATTTTACCTTCCAACTCTAAATCAATAGCCGTCTTCCTTACCCTCAGTGCAATTCATCGACAAAGTGTGGTTTAGGTATGTCATGTGAAAGTAATGTTATTGCACAGAAACCGTTTCAATTTTCTTTCAGTCAAAGTAATGTTGCTTGATTAACTTTTGATGAACTTTTGACTCCAAAATCAACAGGACTTTTCCTGAAACTCAGTGCAGGCCATCCGCAATGTTTGGTAACCACATACGATGAAGAACTGAAGTTCTTCCGTAGACACAATTTTTCTTCTTTCAGCTATGGTGACCTTGACCTTCGGAAATCAACTAAGGCTATCCTATTAACAATGTGTGCATTGCCAAAAGCCTCATAAACTATAATGTGCTTGACAAAGTCTCAAACTGGGGAACTTATTCTAGGAAATCAAGCTTAGAAGAATAGCATTTCAGGTGCCATAACCCCTGTACCTGTTAATGTAAAATTATGGAAATTCAGCACATTTGGGTCTCAACAATATAACAGTGTATAATAAATATGGTTCAAATCCAAACATTCCTTAATAAAAATATGCTGTGGAAACCAAAGTTAGTAAGAATAAATCATAAAAAATGATAATGTGAAAGACGCAAATGAAACTCATGCATGGTAGTTTCAATACAACGCTACATGAGAAAATGTTGTAAATGACGTCATAGAAGTCTGGAAATTAAATTGTTTAAGAACTCATAAATATAAAGCTCTATGCCATTTTGGGTGAAATCAAACCAAACCTTGGTTGAGTTATGTTTTGCAAACCAAAGTCAAATGTACAGAATCATGGGCACATAACGCCTTTAAATGATATCATAACATGCTGGAAATCGAACCTACTCAAAGACTCAATAATACTTGGCTGCGTTCCAAATCTGCTTGAAAGCCAACACTCCTTGGTACATTTTAGATGCAGAAACGCAAGTTAGAGAGACAGGCAATCCGGGGACATAACTTCCCTAAATGATGAAATGGTGGGCTGGAAATGTAATTCTTTATATAGTCTGAATATACGTACCCGTTTGTTTGTACCCCCTACCTATTTAAAAGCACAAATATGGAAAAGGATGCATAGATTTCTTGATTTATAAATTCAAACCTGATTATGGCCAAGGTGGGACACCATTATCTTCTGCGCGTTTCATTCCAAACTTAAGTTTTCAGTGTAAACGACGACCAGTTCCTGGACAAGTCCATTTTCACGAAAGGGGTGTACGCGCTACTTCACATGTATGTACGTAGAAGGAAAATACTACGTCGTCTGCTTCCTGTATTGACAATGTAGAATCAAGCAAAGGAAAATAATGACATTACAAATTTGCCTTTCACGTGGATATATCTAGTGGCGTAACTTCTATGTACATGTGTGCAATGAATATAAATATAAACTCTCAATATTATGGTAATTTACGGAATTATCCGGCAGTTACCGAATAGGAATAACTACGTCACAATGTTGTCTGAGGAAATCAACTTGCCCATAGCGCCTTGTTAGTATTGAAACTCCGTTAAGGCGCAGAGAATACCAGTGTTAGTTCCCACTGGTCATATTCAGGTCAGAAATTAAAAATCAAAGAATGAATTGACTAGGTTCTGTCACTTTTTATCACATTAATGATAACCGTTATTGAAATCTGTAGGGGGTTACAAGCAAACGGGGAGGTATAGTCCGACTGTAAGTAACATCAATATAAACCTGTATACCCGATCTGGTTAAAATCCACACTCATCTTGAGGTAACTAAATTGTTACTGGACACAGAGATGGTTATTCTAATGGATAATGGAGAGACTTTATTAGAATTAGTGTACAACTGACTTTGTCCATTGTGAGCCCTAATATATCAAGAAATGTATGTCACCCAGTAATCAGGTCATGGGTGACTACTTAAAATAAAGAGAGATAACTTTTATTGCCTGATTACATCTTCTGCAGGAGCGTATTTCCAGTGGTGGACAGGAAGGATAGTGATGGGTGGGAGCAAGTGGGAGGGAAGTAGGTGAGGCAATCAAGTTAATTTTTGTTCCTTTAGCAGAAACAATTAATTCCTCATATCTTTAAAATTAACCCCTATCCCTAACAGACCCTTCCTTTGACTGTATTCTTGAATTTACCGTAATAAAAATAGAGAAACATAACTTTAAAAAAAAACCTGGAGACATCACAGTTCGTTCTTTTGTAGACGATTTCCTTATACTGGTGTATCTCCAAGAATCTTTATTATATCTGTATGTACCTGATTAAATTCGTATTATCAATCTAACAGAGTTTCCAATTATAACTGAACAGTACAGTGAAACGGTATTGACACTCATGCAAATAAAGCTGTATATATTCATGTCTATAAAGCTGTATATATTCATGTCTATAAAACAAGGAAATTAACAGGTGCAAATACAAAATCTCGATGAGATTTAATGCTATCATATATGGCCAATTACTTTGAATTTGTTTATTTTAATGAGTATCAATGTTTGTGCTTTTGTGGCAAATGAAAATCTCCTGAGTACTGCCTGTATACTCACATGTCAAGTCCAAAACAAACTGCACACATGCAGATCTATCATCACATAATGTACCAACAGATCTGGGTTGATGAAATTTGAAAGGAGTAGTAAGTAGAATACAACACATAGACGATGATCTGCCAATTTTATATGAGATTGCTTATGAGTCTATTTTATTTGCAGTTGGGCCTGACTTATAAGCAAGTATACACAGGGTCAGTTTTTGTGGTTTTGTGGACAATGACATCTTCAGCGGTATTTGACTGGACTGGGTATAAATATCTATCTATCTATCTATATAATATATATATATATATATATATATATATAATATATATATATATATATATATATATATATATATATATATATATATATATATATATATATATATATATATATATATATATATTAACTAGGTATAAATTATCATTCTAGAGGAGATGTTAGGTATTTTCTTCCTCCCATTCACTTGTGTGTTCACCAAAGAAGTTTGGGTAAATTCCTTCCAGACACCAACTGGAGTCATTACTTTTATCTATGAGGGTGCACTTTTGAAACCTTCTTCCTTCAGAAAAACACGAATGTCACTCGGACCTTCGTGTTTCTTTAAACTGTTATTCTTAACTACGTCTGCTTGAAATTTTTATAGATTGATCGGCACAAAGGCTTGTGTACAAACGATGAACACCAATCTGCAATCTTCAAGATCATGGTCTAATGCAAATACATAACTTGTATCTGATACCACGTACTCATCATAAAAGATGGTCTTTGTGGGGATTTGAGATGTTTAATATATCAAGCTTAAGTTGACGAAAGTTGATTGCTCCATTAATGTCAGATTCACGGAGTAAAATGAGGATATCACATGCAGTAGCAGCTGAAATAGTGAGAAAAAAATCTACTTACAAAAGATCTTAAATTTTTTTTTTTAAAAATCTGTTTAACTGACATAATATCTTGTCTGAAAGTCATGATAACTTCCTCCATATTAATGAATTCACATTGAAATAGACAGGGATGTGCCCAAAGTTTCAAATACATGTATAATCATACAAATGAATATGTTAACAATAAACATAATAACACATTGATATGATAGATTATTATTATAGTAATTAGATCTTGATTCATATCAAGTTGTCAGAAAATATGGATCATGAGAGAATATGAAGCAACAAGTCATTATCCTCATTTTCTGATAACATGATGTGATTTGGGAATTGAGATCGAATCACTATGATGATGACTATCCACATTTTCTGATGTCGACAACATGTTGTGATTTGGGAACTGAGATCAAATCACTATGATGATGACTATCCACATTCCTGATGCCGACAACATGATGTGATTTGGGAATTGACGTCAAATCACTATGATGATGACTTTCCACATTTCCTGATGCCGACAACATGATGTGACCCAAATCAAGATCAAATTGCTATGGTAATGCTATTTTATATAGTTATTGATTTTTAGATAATTTAATTAAAATAAATTGCTTCACATTTCAATCTTTTTAATACAAACCTAATCTTAAAATCAGAAACCAAATTATGTTTTGATCCACTAGTATGTACACGAATGTCAGTTTTATAAATGAAGCACATATAGTTTCAGCCTCGTCTGAGAGTATGGTGATACAGAATCAAAAAATGTATTGTTTTCCTATTTTTAGAAAATGACAATACAATTCTATCTCTTTCTTTGCTAAAGAATTTATAGGTATAAAATAATATACAAGAACTTTGATATGGACTGTAAATGAACTTTATTTTAAAACGGCTATGAGTTTTCAATTATTTATAACATACGATACTTGCTTTTGTTTGTTATGACGTGTTCAACAGCAAACATTACAGCCTCATATCTGTCACTGAATAATACGTCAGCAGATCAGTGTCGATGATGCTTGCTTAAAATAAATTGGTTGATAAGTGGCATAGACCTTGATCTGCCAGCATGTTGAGTGCCAGATCAGTGTCTGTAATTTACCAGTTGGATGCTGAATGAATGCTATCTTACTTTCTTTCACGTCAAATCTAACATTAGACTGTATAGGCACTGACCTGCCATTGCATAGTGCACCAGCAGATCGGGGTCTGTGAAGTTTCCTAAGAATAATCCTTAGAACAAACAACATCGATCCTGATTTGCCAGCACATTATAAGTAAATAGATATGGATCATATTTAACAAATATAATCACTTTTCACAAATTGTAATAATGAAACATTTCATAAATACTGTCCTACAAGCTACTGTGGAAGTCCTCTCTAAGCTTTGCTTCCTTTCCTTCATTATTATCTAGATGCATCTGAAGTGTTTTTCCTTTTGTAATGGCTTAATGAGTTGCAGTAGGGCATCCAAGTTTTCTGTCTATAACATTTCCTTTTCTTCTAAAGCAACTAGAAGGAACTGAACATCGTTAGGTTTTGCTTCAATTATGATGGATTGCAAAGACTCTTGGTTTTGAAGCCTCTCTTTAAAGTCCTGCATACACATCATTTAAAAAGTTGAAAATCCGTCGAGTTTCAAATCCTAAATGAACTTGAAGGAAAGAGAGATATTTGTTGTAGTCAGAATATAATACATTCCAAATCCTACCAACCCCCATCTACCCCTTTGATCTTGAAAAATAAATACCCATCAATGTGAAAAGTGATGCCAGAACGTACATAATGAAGAACAGTGGATTGATGTGGACTCGTGCAGATATAAATATCAGTACATATATACTGTATAGAACAACAACAACAACAACAACAACAAAATGACAAATTCTCTGAATATTAAATATGTACATGTTATTGTACATAGAGGATGGATTTTTTTTTTCATTTATTTTCTTCTTAATATCAAAATCTCTTAAAGTGGTTCCACCCCAGCATTTTCGTTTTATTCAGAATTTTGTATATGTTTAAGGTATTAGGACATTGACCCATACGTCGAGATAAGAACAGTTTAGGTATTATTATTACTAAAACTATTATTATTATTATTATTATTATTATTATTATTATTATTATTATTATTAAAACTATTCATAAAACCATTAGTTTATAAATATTATTACTGCAATCGACTTAAAATTCCTGCATTATTGAACTACTACTACTACTACTATTAGTATTACTACTACTACTAAATACAAATACAAATACAAATACAAATAATAATAATAATAATAATAATAATAATAATAATAATAATAATAATAATAATTATAACAATAATTTTATTATTACCAGTAATATGATTTGTTGATTTTAAAATCTGATTGAATTTATTTTTAAAATTATCATAGAAAGATATTAGATGCTATTTTTATAGGTTATTTCTGTTCATATTCTTCACTTATTCTATTATAAAAGTGTCACAATGTAGTCTTAAAATTCCATTTTCTTAAATTGTATATGCATATGTTAATAATAATAATAATAATAATAATAATAATAATAATAATGCCTAGTTTACTTCTTAGTCAAACGCATGCCGTCTGAAATACAACGCAACCATTAATGAAATAAATATCTAAGAGAAAACACTTTGGCGAGGCTGCATTATTGTGTAAAGTTTTGCATATAAAATGAAAAAGAAAAATATACAGACTTATTTCATATTGTTACGACTCTGTAGTCTTACACTACGGTAACGGAAAAGTACACAAACCAACAACTTTTATAAAATTCGACAAATAATTCCTTTCCCTTGAATACAAAGTGAAAATTTAAAAGAATTTACATTAATGCAAATTAAATCCCAAATAGTCATAATACTTTTATCACAAGTCCAAATGTATAAAGCTCCAACTGAATTTCAGTGGTATTCCAAATAAGTTCCAAAATTAAATGTGTTGATATGCATGTAGTCTCGAATGTGGAAATGTGCCAATGGTCTGAATTGTGATGATGTGCTAACGGTCTTTTGATGTACGACGATAATATATTCCAAATATATCCTTGTCAGAATTCACTATAATTTCACATTAATGTTCCAGTCCAAGAATATTATAGATGAGCACTTTGTATTTCCAGTGAATAATTATTTGAAGAAATAATTCCACCCAAATGAAATAGTGTCCACAACAAAAAGACTGATTCGACGGAAAATGTTAAATGCAAGAAGGAGTAATTTTTGAAGTAAACAAGATTATATAAAAAGCTAATACGCAAAATATAACCAGGACCAGGATCAAAAATTCAATTCTAGAAAATTTTAAGTTGTCAAGAAAATAAAAATGTGATAAAATTATAATAAAGAATGTGGTAAACATCAGGTAGTCCAGATTCTTCACTGGGGAATTCCAATGTCCGAGACCCAGAACCAAATCAACATATTTACCTCCCTTGATAATGATCCCAGTATTTAACCCACACTCATAGAAAAATATTAACTATGTATCGTTTGCTTGCAAAATAAAAGTTACTGGTCAGGTGCTCAATGAACTTGATTTTGGACAAGGTCAAGTCCAAAATACAATCATGTATAATGTACAATCATGGAGAAACAAACTAACAAATGCAAATTAAATATACATAACACATATTACATTTTCAGGAGTAAAAGAATTATGTCACTGTGGTTTAATCTTCATTTTATTTTAACTGTAGCCATTGTAGTAGAGGACATATTGCAAACTGTATACAGTATATATCTATTGGTTTTTGTTTCACCTGTGCACAAGCCCGCATCAAGTCATTGCAACTCATTATGTACACTAGGTTGCTCAGTCTCACCAAAATATAGATTTAACATTACTCTCACTGTTTACATCAACATGTTTTCAAAGTGTGAAAGTCTGCATGGCTGGAGGAAGCAATGATTCAATATATCCAAGGTTTGAAGAGATTAAATCATTCTGAACTAAACTTTAATTGTGATCAATAATTATTTTCAGAGATCAAAGGTGCAGCACAATTCAAAATGGGTTTTATCCAGACTATCATTTTCAGAGCTGAAACTGATTTAAGTTCGTTTCATTTGTCAAGTCTGGTGTAGAGGAAGAAATTTAGTTTGGCAGCATAGAAATTATTCCAACTTTATCAAGACATAATAATATTACGTCTGAATGATAGGTTTTTTAGTGGCTGAAAAAAAAACTACTTTCCATAGAAAAGTTAGATATTTCAAATATGGATTTTATGTTCTAAAGTAACTAACTAGAGTAACAATGAACAACGCCAATGGGAATATTCCCTCCCCTCCCGTCTCCTGCATTTCTTCTAAATTCCCAATGAGTCTATATTACTATCTCCATTCAAAATAACACAGCTCAAAAATGGGCAATAACTCTTAAAATGTCATTAGCATACATATGCAAACATTCGTGTGACAAGCAGTAATAGACGCCAAGTTTCACAGAAATTCATCAGCAACTCTGAGACTAGTTATGTAATATATTCTCTCCAGATGCAAGTCAAAGTTAAGAACTAGAGTTGGGTTTATTAAAGACATATCTAAGTCAACGTTAGAAACTAGAGTTGGGTATATTAAAGATATATCTACAAAGACTGCAGACAAATAATAGCCACCTGAAGACAGGCTTATCTCAACTAACTGATCATACTTATTACAAATGTATAATAAACATGATTTCACAATTTCATGTTATGCGACCTTGACCTTTGATCCCTCAATTGCAGATTCAGTAAGGAGCTTCCATTTCTCAAATGTAATGTAATTATGTAGTAGAGTTCAGGAAATTCAAAGAAAGCGAATTTATCACATGAACCCAAAATAACAATTCTATCTCCGGTGACTCTGACCTTTCAACTCTAGGCTCAACAATTGAAAAGAACATGCCTCTGTACATGTAATTAGTTTAGATGTGGCAATATTTATTTGCTGTCATAGTTAGTTCTAAAATTACATCAATATCTATTTATCAAACTCGAGTGGCTCCAACAGCAATTAATTATACAGAATAAGAATATTGACAGTTATTGTTATTCTCAAATTATATCAAAATGTTTATGGAATAGATTCATTGATATAACTTTGGACAGACCGATAAGCAAAGAAACACAAATTGATTAATCATCATCTTGATATAAATTATTTTCTCTTCAGGTACATCAAACAGTCGTACGCTGCTGGCAGTGTTTGAATGAACAAGTCTAAACATATTTGTTTGGTAATATAAACTACTGAGATTGATCATTTTGCTATAGAAAAAGAGTTCACCATAATAGCAAATGTGTACGTTAGTGGAGTTTTTGTAATCAGAACTGACATTTGCTGTTTTGTTTATAGCTTGTTTATCTTTTGTCACCATCAAACTAGATGTAAATTTGTGCTGCCATAGATGCAGCTGAATGTCGCTTCTCAGTATTTGATTTCTTCATTTTTTACATGATGTCTTGGCGGCTTGCTGCTTTACCTTCTTCATAGTTCTTGTGGCGCATTTATAACACTGAACGTATTCACAATTCTCATTTTATTCCAGTTCAGTAGACGTGTGTGTGTGCCTTTTACATTTTGATCAGGGTCAAAAGTTTTTGTGAGTCATGATATCTGGTAGATATAAAGTTGAACTTCTTAATCAATGACCTCCTGGACCATCATCTAATTATGAGAAGAACTAATAGAAACAGGGCTTTAATAATCATAAAAGTCACACTCAAATGTAAGATTTCATTGTGGGTTGTCAATGACGGGTGGCATGAATCTGATAATGATTATCAAGATGATGCGCTTTTGGAAGTAAGTAGATTGTGAGGATTACCACAAAAATTATGTTATGAAAGCTATCTACTGTATCAGATTTTGCAGCTGGTGACAGGAGTAATTAATTATTTGAAAAGGTTATTGATATTTATTTCATCCATGAATGACTATGTCGATGTAAATGGGATAAGTTTCTTTAACGAAACTGATCTATCTAATCACCTTTACCAACAATAGTGTGCATCTCCTGCAGATCAGTCACTTTGCATATTTAAATTTCGTTGGTTATCATGATGCAGCTGATAAAGCAGTTGTGCTTGAATTGAGAGAATGAAATGAAAGAGACAATAATGGACGAAATGTGGAATCAAGTAAAATGAAAATTTATTCAATTCAAATAATAAAATGTCAAGCATTCAAAAACGATTCTTATAGCACAATGATAAAAAGAAATGAATGGAACATGTATGCATTGTTAAAATAAATAAGAAATGATAAACGGAAATCAATGAAAATGATAACAAATCAGAAGAAAAAAATTCTTATGGAACAGTCTAGAACGTTTCAAAAGTAACAAATGTGACTTATTGCAGATCATACAAGTAATTATAAAACACATCGGCTCCAAATACTGCCAATCGCAACATCTTTCTCAGCGCTCCTGAAGTGGTGTATACCCATTGATTTATTGTTATTCCCTCAAATGTTTAAAGATGTACCAATAATTTGTACAATATGATTCCATGGCACCATACAGCACGATCTACGGGGTTTTTTGGCACTGATTTGAATAGTTCGGATAAATGACTGAATAAAACGAGAAGACACACACACACGCACACATAAACACTCGCAATAATTACAAAACTCTTGTACGTATGCCACTCTTCGTAATTTATATTTCGCCAATACGTCACTTCGAGAACGTAATGCCTGACTTGCGACTGACCTGATACAACGAGGCGGAGCAGACAATTTTTGCCCCTTAAGGAGTATAGATAATCGATTATTAAAAAGAGGGTTGGACGTTTTGTTCGAATCGAGATATTTGTCGTTCTTTGGCCTCATAGTCTTTATTTTTTTCAAATAATATAATTGATATAATTATTTTATTTTTTTTTGTTGTTGCTATAAATCTTTGTTTTACGACAAGCAACTTATGACACGTACCCTGGGAAGACACAGCTAGGGGAGATCTTCTGTGGCATAGGCAACCGGAGAAACA